>MDKF010626635.1:0-36559 GCA_026770625.1 Nicotiana glauca
ATTAGACTAGTTCGGTGTGATCAAAATCGGCTTGAAGTCGATGGATAGATTTAATGTGAATAATGGCTCTATATCGAGCCAGATGTGTGCGTTTTAGTACGCGGTCCTCATGGAGGAGTAGTTAAGTTGATGCTTCATCGTCAGATATCTCGCATACTGATGCATTACGCCGTGTGATTTGTGAAATGGCCCGAGAATTTGCTTATATGTTGAGAATCCGCGTTGGGATGAGGTTACCTGAGCAACTTGGCTCCTGAAATTCAGATTGTATATCGCACCTCAGTTGTGCTTGAGTTTTGTAGTTATAAAACTAAATATCCCTCAGGGATGATATTATGCACTTAGCATGCTTATGACCGATATTCGGTATTTTGTTGTAATGAGCAGATTTGGCTCGATGTGTATCTCCTTATGTGAGATCTATGTGTGGATCGGGTGGCACGCCGCCATGGGTATGTTATCTGGATCGGGTTGCACGCCGCAACAATGTGAAATCGAGTATAGTTTTCTATAAGCTATCTTTGTATGCCTTGCTTCCTGTTTTCCAAGGAAAGTCTGTATTAGTGCGTAGGATTTGGTAATTCCTTCCAGAGCTCGTTTTCTTTTGTATTGCGTTCGAATTGGTAGCCTATTGGCACATTGGGGCATCATATGCGACTTATAATTATGTCTGGAGTGGCTTATTGCCTGAGCAGTTCGTACTGGGTGAGACGAGATCATTGAATTTGAGATCAGTACAATCTGAGTATGTGAAGTAAATTAAAGAGCTAAGACCATTGTTTGGCTCAAAATGAGGTGATAGTTCTTGCCAAGAGTATAGAACTAATGAATTGTTGATTCGGCGGTGTTATGAGTTTATACAGATCTTATCTGTCATGTCGGTATTGTAAGAATTTGAACAAGACCTATGTATGTCATGCAGAGCATGGGATGTGTAATGATTTTTCTTCTAGATGGGATTAATGGAAGTTCTTGACTAGTTGAGTACGTAAACGTTCATGGTTCGGAAGGGAGGAGAAGTCCTCATGTTACCTTAGGATGATATGGTATATGCGATGTGTCGTGAAGGATTGAGAATTGCGTGTGTAAGGTTATGGTACAGTTTTGAATGGAAATTTATAACATTCTTAGGCAGTACGGGCAGCTTTGAGTGACTAGAGAAATGAGCTTCAGATGATTAGGGGGAATGATCTTCAGATGATTAAGGAAATTTTATTTCTAATCATAGTGAATTGTACAGGTTACATGTTTCATAAAAAGGCCAATGTGATTAAGTTGATGGCACTTCAATAACATTGGGGTCAGGTATGATGATACGTGTGCTATATAGGGTTGGAGACTAGGAGTTCTCATGTTCAGGCTATATTGTGGTTGTGGATCGTGTGCGTCGGTACTGTTTAATGGCTACCAAGATTTGGAGGCTCGTGTGGATCTTTACTTGCTGGTATGTTAGATTTTGTATGTGATGTCAGAATTTAGACCGATTGTCTTAGCGTCGGGAAATTCTGAACTATTTTGCTATGGGCTATGCCGAAAATGCCACGGGTTGAGTGGCGAGGTGAGTTGGATTATGTTCTATCAGGTTTGCATTGTATGTGTTATTTGTTTCATCGTGGGTGTAATGATTTGCTCTGGCTCCAGCCATCAATTGAGCATGGTGGTCGATTTCAAGCATAGTGACTTGAGGTGTTTCATGTGGAGTAATATTTGGATAAGATCGCGCGTTGCAGCAAAGCTGTATGGAAACATGACCTTGCAGGTCAAAAAAAATTGTTGTGTGTCCCATTTCTATGATGTGAGACAGGGTCTCAGCCTTGTGTGTGGCAGTACTATGAATTTGAGGTACAACTCTCTCAGTTGAGTCATTTTCATGATTTGAGTATGTTCGGACCGTTTCTTATTGGTGCGCGTACTATGCGAGTTGAGGTTTAGGCCTGTGTTGTGGTGTCATATCACCAGAGTGGTGTGTTGGATTCGAGGTGATCGTTGGAGTCATTGATGAATACGAACAGATTTGATTTTGGTTTGTTAGAAGTATAATATCGAGGTTCGGCTCGAAAATCTGTTGTGGTATTAGTCAAAGGGAAGTGGCTTCATAAGTGGTTGGTCTGAGAGATGGTTATAATTTGCTGCGTGTCTCATTTATCGGACCTATATGACATAGGGTGACGTGGGATCACCCCGGGTGTATGCTTAGTAAGGTTATTCAACTTTTGGTTGGCTTCTAGGACAACGCTGGGTACGCTCAAGGACGAGCATTTGTTTAAGTTGGGGAGAATGTGACGACCTGACCCGTCGTCTCATGAGGTACTACCTTGTTCTTCCCATTTTCTGCTTTCTTATGTTTCATTATCGGTATTGGGTGCGTTAAAATTTATTTGGAATGATTTTGATAAGAAATGAGACACTTAGTCTCTTTTAAGAAGGCTTAAGTTAGAAAAGTCAACCGGATATTGACTTGTGAGTTAGAAGACTCGGAATTTAATTCCGATGATTCGGTTAGCTCTGAGTGATGATTTAAGGCTTAGGAGCGCAATCGAAAGTAATTTTGGAAGTCCGGTGAAGAAGTTAGCCTATTTTGGCGAAGTTAGTATTTTGGCGATTTCCGGTTGATAGGTGAGATTTTGATCCGAGGGTCGGAATGGAATTCCGAGAGTTGTTGTAGCTTCGTTAGGTGAATTGAGATATGTGTGCAAAATTTCAGGTTATTCGGAGGTGATTTGGTTGGGTTTTTTATCAAATACGTGTTTCGGAAGTTTTAGAAGAACTTAGGTTTGAATCCGATGTAAATTTGGTATTTTGATGTTAGTTTTGGTATTTTGAGAGTGAAACTAAGTTTTCATAATCATATGTGACATGTTAATATGTTCGTATGCGGTCCCAAGGATCTCGGGTGAGTTTCGGATAGGTTTGGGTTGCGTTGTGCTCGTTTTTCTTATAGCATAAATGATATCATATTGAACAAATGAGCTCCGATTAATGTTTTGAATGAAGCATTAGATCCATATCGTAATTATGGACCCGTAGCAAAAAGAATCATCGAATTTGAACATCGTATGAGGATTTTATGGCCATTTTACTAAGGTTGCCCAAATTTTCAGGTTAATGACGAAATTGCCCCTGACGGCGTATTAAAAACCTGCACTATTTCCAAATCTTAAAAGCTACATATCTCCTTCATTATAAGGTCAAATTGAGTGATTCAAAAGCCTAACTTCATTAAAATTTCAAAAGGAATCCATTGGGAGCAGTAAAACGCGTGAACAGTATACCTATAATGAGAAGGTCGAGTTTTCTTCCAATTTTGGAACGAGAAGTTTCTGAGGCGATTTGTAAGAGAGAAAATCAGTGGTTATCACAGAGGTAAGTGATTTGATTATTAAAATTCATTTATGGGTGATTATAGACCATAATTCCATTCTTTAATTCATGAAAAACAGTAGAAAAATAGGATTTTGGGGCCTGAAATTATGAGACCTTTAGGGGTCGATTTGACGGGTCAAACGGACTCCGATTTTGGTGTTCTTTATATGTACGGAATCGGAAAAAGATGAAGAACACTTTTCTGTAAAAATTTCTGAGTTTTGAGAAGTGCGCCCGAGGCTCGGGTTTTGTCAATTTCGGGATTATTGATGTTTTTCGATTATTTTCGATTGGGTTTTGATCTTATAGCATAATGTGACGTATTCGTTGTGGTTTTGGTCAGATTCGATGCGTGAGGAGGTAGATTTGAGAGGCAAGGGCATAGCGAGCTAGGATTTTGACCGGCTTAAGGTGAGTAATAGATGTGGATGATGACCTGAGGGGTTTGAAACCCCGGTATATCACACTGTGACGCTATATTGAGGCGAGACACGTACTTTACGGCGAGTACGGGGTCGTTTGTGATTGGAGGACTATGTCTTAGTTCGTACGAGTGATTTTCATAATGTGCATTGACTAGAAATTGATTGGTAAACATTCTACTTCGATTGCTATGAGCATATTTGGGCTGCGTGCCGATTATTTGGATCCCGTAGGGATTATTATCACTGTTTCCATGATGCATAGCATGTTTTCATGATATCAGTCCTGATTTAAAAACACTGTCTCGAAATGATTAGTAAATTTCTAAGGTTTTAAATCACTTAAACTATAATACCTGTTAAATGGAACCGAAAATGGTAAACTTGATTGTGCCTGTGTGGCTTGCATGCATATGTAACTGGATTGATTGTGGACCGGGCTGCACGCCACAGCGAATGCTATGATTATATTGAGCTTGGGCTGTAGGAGCCCCTCCGGAGTCTGTACACACCCCTAGTGAGCATCGTCGACATTAAATGGATCGGGCTACGCGTCGTAGCGGTCATGTGCATTGCATTGCATTCATGCATCGTTTTCTATCTGTCCTACCTGTCATTACCTGTTGCTGTTTCATTGTTAAATGCATAGACTAATTGGTTATAGCTTTACATTGTGCTATTTTGGGATTTCTTACTGTCAGACATTATACATGTCTATTACCGCTGAGTTAGAAGTACTCACTTTACTCTCTTCACCTTGTGTGCAGATTCAGGTACTTCGGGAGCTTAGTTGAGCTAGTTGCTGCTTCCAGAGTTTTCAGGAGTTGTCGAGGTAGCTATTTGACGTCCGCCGGACCCGACTCATCCACTATCCTTTTATCATTTTAGCATTTTAGAACATGGTTATTGTTGAGGGTTCTTGACTCTGTATTATTTAGAGGCTCTAGACTCATGACCCCCAGGTCTTTGGGAGTTACAATTTATGTTAGTGTTTCGTATTGTTTTTATTCGAGTATTTCAACTATGAGTATTGATATTTGATTTAAGTATTTAATTAATTGGTTTTGAGCTTCATGCTCAGGTTGAGAGAGTGAATGGTCGGGCTTACCTAGCATTAGTGTTGGGCGCCATCACGACCGGGTTTGGGGTCGTGACAATAAGTCTTTAAATTGTGAATATCTTGATTCTTGTTGTACCTTTCATGCCTTAGTGATGATCCCTAATTGTTGTGCAAAGATTGTCAAGGAAATTATGACTTTTGAACATCGAGGAGCGTTGGCTCAGGTTATATTACAAATTGAGAAAGTATATGAGATTATTGCACCCTTTGGAGCATTGGCTCAAGTGGTAAAGTGAGTTATGAAATGAAAGTGAAAGAAAGAGGAAGAATTACTAAATTGTGCCCTTGCCGGGATGTTGAGATTATTGATGTTGTTCCCTTGCCGGTATTTAATTATTTAATTATTGTTCCTATGTCAGGATTTAATTATTTAATTGTTGCTCCCTTGTTGGGATTTCTATTATTATTCTGTTTATTCCCTTGCCCCCTTTGTTGTGATTGTTGTTTGGGTGAGGAAGAGTGTTAAAGCACAGAGGGTGATGCTATACGGAGATTGTTATTGTGAGGAAAGAGTGTAAAACACAAAGGGTGATGTTGTGTCGTACGATGTACCATTCCATACTTATTTTCATTTACTATATGGTGAGGAAAGAGAATAAAAGCACGAAGGGTGATTCCGTGTACAATGTTATTACATGATTAATTTGGTGAGGACGAGAGTAAAATCACGAAGGGTGATGCCATGTAAACTGATAATTTCTGACACTTATTGAAATTCTAGTTGTGTTGTTTCTTTCCTTACTTGATGTACTATTTTTGAACTGATACTCTCCCCATAGCATGTTCCCCCTCCCACATTGTCTGGTTATTTTCTGTATTTCCTTTCTGCCGCATATATATATTGAACTACAGGGTTATCTGGTAGTCTGGTCCTAGCCTCGTCACTACTTCGCCGAGGTTAGGCTAGGCACTTACCAGCACATGCGGTCGGTTGTGCTGATACTACACTATGTGCTCTTTTGCACAGATCCAGGTATTGGACAACAGCAGTAGGGTGGGAGCCAGCCTTTAGTCCACCGAGGCACCAAGGTAGCCTTGCAGACGTCTGCAGGTCCAGTGTCTCTTCTATCTTATATTTCATTCTATTATCTCATGTATTTGAGACAAACAATGTTATATTTCTTTCAAACGGTTGTATTTAACATTCTTAATAGTTCGTGAGTGATGTGACACCAGTTCTTGGGTAGTGATATATGTTGATTTCCACATTATTGCTCAGCTTACTTAATTTAAGTCTTCTGCTTTAATTTCATATTTCCGTTGTTGTTTAAATATTTAATGCTTGATGCTATGCTTGATAAAAAGGATTTAAAATAAAGGAGTTAGTAGTTTATGATTTGTGGATTGCCTAGCTTCTACGAGTAGGCGCTATTACGACTCCCGAAGGTGGGAATTCCGGGTCGTGACAAGTTGGTATCAGAGCACTAGGTTACATAGGTCTCACAACTCACGGACAATCTCAATAGGGTCTAAGGGATCGGTACAGAGACGTCTATATTTATCCCTAGAGGCTACATAGTTAGGAAAACTTCACATTTGTTCTTTTTTGTCGTGCGGTTTTGTTTCTCAATACTGATTCCCTTTCTACTCTATTCTTTCGCAGATGGCGAGAACACACGCTTCCTCATCTACTGCTCAGCAGCCCGAGCCCCCAGCAGTAGCTCCCACAAGGGGTAGAGGGCAAGGCCGAGGCTGTGCTAGAGGCCGAGGTAGGGGCAGAGCTCAGCCTCGAGCAGCAGCACCAGTGGCGGAGCCTCATGTTGATTTTGATGATGAGGTTCAGGCCCCAGCAGTTCCTGTGGGCCCAGCGTAGGTCCTAGAGGGGTTTATTGCTATCCCAGTTCTTTAGGACGCTCTGGTTCGATTGGTGGCCCTCATGGAGAGTGTCACCCGAGCAAGTTTGCTTCCTATAGCACCAGCCACTTCTCAAGCTGGAAGAGGAGCCTAGACTCCTGCTACTCGTACTCCGGAGTAGGTAGCTCCCCAGATTTAGACTCCAGCGGTTCAGCCAGTTGGAGCAATTTAGCCGGGTATAATGACTCAGACCGGCGATGGAGCGTCTATGTCCGCCGATGCTTTGTGGAGATTGGACAGATTCACCAAACTCTTTACTACTACTTTCAGCGGTGCTTCTTCTGAGGATCCCTAAGATTTTTATATAGCTGCCACGAGGTTCTCAGGAACATGGGCATTATTGAGACCAGTGGGGTCGATTTTGCTATATTTCGCCTATCTGGATTTGCAAAGACTTGGTAGAGGGATTATTGCTTAGCCAGGCTAGCTGGGTCGCCATCTTTGACTTGGGAGCAGTTTTTAGAGTTGTTTCTGGAGAAGTTTCTCCCCAATACTCAGAGAGATGCCTATTGGAGGCAGTTCGAGTGCCTCTAGTAGTGTTCCATGACTGTTACCCAGTATGAGACCAGGTTCATCAACTTATCTCGCCATGCTCTTGTCATACTTCCTACCGAGAGAGAGAGGGTGAGGAGGTTTATCGATGGTTTGATTCAGCTGATTCGTCTTCAGATGGCCAGGGAGACTGGGAGTGAGATCACATTTTAGGAGGTGGCCAATATGGCCGACAAAGTTGAGATGGTTCTATCACAAGGAGGTGGTCATGGGTTGGATAAGAGGCCCCGTCACTCAGGCAGATTCAGTGGTACCTCGTCTGGAGGTAGAGATTCATATGGTAAAGGCCATCTTCCTAGGCCCTTTCAGTCAGCTCTACAGGTAGTCGTGGTCATCCCATGCGGTATTCCAATGAGCAGTCCTTCAGTGCATTACCAACACCTATCAGTGCACCACTGCTTCAGAGTTTCCAAGGTGGTCATTCAGGTCGACAGGATTAGTCTCAGTTTCCTCAGCAGCCGAGGTCTTGTTACACTTGTGCTGATTCGGGTCACATTTCCACATTTCGTCCTCAAGCACCGGGTAGCTCTAAGCATCAGGGTTCTCGTGCTATGGTATAGGCACCAGGTGTTCCACAGCTCGCCCAGCCAGCTAGAGGTGGGGGTAGAGGTGATAGAGGTAGAGGTAGAGATCCTAGAGGTGGAGCTCAGGCCACTAGAGGTGGAGGCCAGCCAGCAGCAGGTCGTCCCAGAGAGATAGTTCAGGGTGGTGGGGCCTAGCCCCGATGTTATGCCCTTCCAGCCAAGCCCGAGGCTGATTCTTTAGATGTAGTCATTACAGGTACCATTCTGTTTTGTGATAGAGATGCTTCAGTGCTATTTGATCCAGGGTCTACGTATTTGTATGTGTCATCTTATTTTGCACCGTACCTGGTCATGCCTAGTGATTCATTAAGTATGCCTATTTATTTGTCTACACCGGTGGGTGATTCTATTGTGGTCGATTGAGTTCATCGTTCTTGTGTTGTGGTGATTGGGGTTCTTGAGACCCGTGTTGATTTGTTTCTTCTAGACATGGTCGATTTCGATGTTATATTGGGGATGGACTGGTTGTCAACTTACCATGCTATCTTAGACTGCCATGCCAAGACTGTGACCTTAGCCTTACCGAATTTTCCCCATTTAGAGTGGAGAGGGACTCCTGGTCATTCTACCTACAGTGTTATTTCATATGTGTAGGCTCGTCGTATGGTCGAGAAGGGGTGTTTGGCATATTTGGCTTATGTTCGCGATTCTAGTGCGGAGATCCCTTCTATTGATTCTATGCCCGTTGTTTGGGACTTTCCTAAGGTTTTCCCTTCAGACCTGCTAGGTATGCCACCCGATAGGGATATCGACTTTTTCATTGATTTGGCTCTGGGCACCCAGCCTATTTCTATCCCGCCATATCGTATGGCCCCGCCAGAGTTGAAAGAATTAAAAGAACAGTTGCATGATTTGCTTGAGAAGGGTTTCATTAGACCCAGCATTTTGCCTTGGGGTGTGCCGGTGTTGTTTGTGAAGAAAAAGGATGGTTCGATGAGAATGTGCATTGATCACCGGCAATTGAACAATGTTACGATCATGAATATGTATCCACTGTCGAGGATTGATGATTTGTTCGATCAGCTTCAGAGTGCCAAGGCATTTTCAAAGATTGACTTGAGATCTGGCTACCATCAGTTGACGATTAGGGCATCCTATGTCCCTAAGACAGCTTTCCGCACTCGGTATGGGTATTATGAGTTCTTGGTTGTGTCATTCGGGTTGACCAATGCCGCAGCAGCATTTATGGAGCTGATGAACCGAGTGTTCAAGCCTTATTTGGACTTGTTTGTGGTAGTCTTTATTGATGATATTTTGATATACTCCCACAGCCAGGAGGAGCACGAGCAGCACCTCAGAGTGGTTCTTTAGAATCTGAAGGATAGTCAGTTATATGCTAAGTTCTTGAAGTGTGAGTTCTAGTTGAGTTCAGTTGCATTCCTGGGTCTTGTTGTATCCGCAGAGGGTATTCAGGTTGATCCAAAGAAGATTGAGGTAGTCAAGAACTAGCCTCGACCAGCGTCAGCTATAGAGATTCGGAGTTTCCTACGGTTGGCAAGCTACTATTGTCAGTTCGTGAAGGGTTTTTTTTCTATTGCAACCCCAATGACCAGGTTGACCCAAAAGGGTGCCTAGTTCAGATGGTCGGACGAGTGCGAGGCGAGCTTTCAGAAGCTCAAGACAACTCTGAGTACGGCACTGGTGTTGGTCTTTCCCACAGGTTCAGGGCCTTATACAGTCTATTACGATGCTTCCCATATTGGGCTTGGTGTAGTTTTAATGCAGGATGGTAGGGTCATTGCCTATGCTTCGAGCCAGTTGAAGATTCACGAGAAGAATTATCCAGTTCATGATCTAGAGTTGACAGCCATTGTTCATGCATTGAAGATTTGGAGACATTATCTATACGGCATGTCATGTGGGGTGTTCACTAATCACAAGAGCCTTCAGTACTTGTTCAAGCAAAAGGATTTGAATTTGAGGCAGAGAATATGGTTAGAGTTGTTGAAAGATTATGATATCACTATCTTGTATCATCCGAGAAAGGCCAATATGGTGGCTGATGCTTTGAGTAGGAAGTCGGTCAGTATGGGCAGTCTTGCTTATATTCCGATCGGTTAGAGACCGCTTGCTTTGGATGTTCAGGCCTTGTCCAATCGATTCGTGAGGTTGGATATTTCTGACCCTAGTCGGGTATTAGCTTTCACAGTCGCTCGTTCTTTATTATTGAAGCATATCCGTGATCGGCAGTTTGATTATACCCATTTGTGTGTCCTTAGAGACACGGTGCAGCGTGGAGGTGCCAAGCAAGTGACCTTAGATGATGATGGATTTTTAAGATTGCAGGGGCGAATTTGTGTGCATAATGTTGATGGACTTCGAGAGTTGATCTTAGCGGAGGCCCATAGCTCCTGGTACTCTATTCATCCAGGCGACGTGAAGATGTATCAGGATTTGCAGCAGCATTATTGGTGGCGTAGAATGAAGAAAGATATCGTTTCATATGTGGCTCGATGTTTGAATTGTCAGCAGGTTAAGTGTGAGTATTTGAGGGCTGGTGGATTGTTTCAGAGGATTGAGCTTCCCGAGTGGAAGTGGGAGAGGATCACTATGGATTTCGTTGTTGGACTCCACTGATTCGGAAGAAATTTGACGCGGTATGGGTCATTGTTGATAGGCTAACCAAGTCATCGCATTTCATTCCTGTGGCAGTCTCATATTTATTCGAGAGGTTAGCTGAGATATATATTCGGGAGATTGTTCGTCTTCATGGTGTGCATGTGTCTATTATTTCGGATCGAGGTAAGCAGTTTACCTCGCACTTTTGGAAAGCAGTTCAGTAAGAATTGGGCATTCAGGTTGAGTTAAGTATAGCATTTCATCCCCAGACGGACGGCCAGTCCAAGCGGACTATTCAGATCTTGGAGGATATGCTCCGAACCTGTGTCATTGACTTCGGAGGCTTGTGTGATAAGTTTTTGCCTTTAGCAGAGTTTGCCTACAACAACAGCTATCAGTCGAGTATTTAGATGGATCTTTGTGAGGCGTTGTATGGTAGGCGATGTCAATCTCCGGTCGGATGGTTTGAGCTGGGATAGGCTCGGTTGTTGGGTACGGAGCTGATTCAGGAGGCCTTGGACAAGGTCAGGATTATTCAGGATAGGCTTCGTACGGCTCAGTCCAGGTAGAAGAGTTATGCATACCGCAAGGTTCGAGATGTGGCTATTATGGTTGGTGAGCGGGTATTGCTCCTAGTGTCGCCTATGAAGGGCGTGATGAGATTCAGGAAGAAGGGCAAGCTTAGCCCTGGGTTCATTGGTCCATTTGAGATTCTTAATCGAGTGGGGGAGGTGGATTATAGACTTGCATTGCCGCCTAGCTTATCAGTCGTGCATCTAGTGTTTCATATGTCCATGCTTCAGAAGTATCACGGCGATCCCTCCCACGTGTTAGATTTCAGCATTGTCCAGTTGGACAAGGATTTGTCTTATGAGGAAGAGCCGGTGGCAATTCTAGACCGGCAGGTTCGTCAGTTAAGGTTGAAGAGTTTTCCTTCTGTGCGTGTTCAGTGGAGAGGTCAACCTCCCGAGGCATCGACCTGGAGTTCGAGTCTGATATACGGAGCCGCTATCCTCTTCTTTTTCCCGACTCAGGTACTTACTTATTCTATCCGTTCGAGGATGAATAGTTATTTTAAATATGACGACGACCCAAAGGGTCATCACCTCTTTTAAATGAATTATGTGCTTCCGAGGCCTTGAAAACCTCATTTAGAGTCTCCTCGATTTGTGTGCGCGGTCCGGGCACAAAGCCAGAAAGCTTAAAAATGAAATTTTGTTAAAAATTTTAAGTTTTGATGTTAAAATGAATAAATTTGGCTTTGGTCAATATTTTGGGCAAATGGACCCGAACCCGTGATTTGACGGTCCCGGAGGGTCTTTAAGAAAATATGGGACGTAGACGTATGCCGGAAATCGAATTCCGAGGTCCCAAGCCCGAGAAATAAATTTTTAAGTAAAATTGTTTTCTGAAAATGTTTAAGGAAATTGGAAATGAAATTTAATTAGAAAGTGATGATATCGGGCCCGTATTTTGGTTCCAGTGCCCGGTATATGTCTTATATATAGTTTAAGTCCTTTCTGTGAAGTTTGGTTAAAATCGGACATCGTTTGAAGTGTTTTAGACTTGAAATCATAAATTTTAAACTTAATGAAGTTTGAGGAAAAACTCTTGATTTTGAGGTTTGATTCATTGTTTTTTATGTTATTTTGGCAATTTGATCGCACGTGTAAGTTCATATGATGTTGTTGAGTTAGTTCATGTGTTTGGTTAGGAGCCCCGGGTGCTCGGGTGTGTTTCGGATGTTTTTCGGGATGGTTTAGAGTTAGAAAAAGTTGCAGAAAATAGCAGTTCTGGTGTTCTGATATCTAGTTCTATGTGATCGCATAGGTAGCATCGTGATAGCATAGTGTAAGCTTCCAGGTTCCCAGTTTTGTTCTATGTGATCGCATAGATTCATCCGCAATCGCGTATAAGAAACCACCATTTGTTCTATGTGATCGCATTCCTCTTCCGCGATCGCAGTGCATTAAACCAAACCCGAGAAGGCGAAGCCCTTTCTTCTATGCGATCGCAATGTTTGGTTCGCGATCGTAGAGACCAACCTTCCCTTCCCCTATGTGATCTCATGACTCTCTTCGCGATCGCATAGAGCATTCTTCGCCGAGATAAATTTTAAATTCCAGAACAGTTTCATTACGGGATTTCACCAAATTTTCACAAAACCTTTCTTCTCCAAGCTCTTAGGCGACCATTGAAGCAATCCTTCACCAAAATCTCTTGGGTTAGTAATCCTTTACTCGTTTTCTTCCATTTTCTTCAATATCTATTGAAATCCTAGGCCAAAAACATGTGATTTAGGGTAGAAAATTGGGGAATTGGGTAGAGTTAGGGTTTTTTTTATTTTTCTTGATTTAGACCTCATTTTGGGGTCAAATTTGAAAACAAATTATATATTCGGGCTCGTGGGTGAATGGGTGATTTGGTTTTGGTCCGAACCTCGTGTTTTGACCAAGCAGGCCCGGGGTCGATTTTTGAATTTTTGGGAAGAATGCTTGGGAAACTATAATTAGGAATTGGATTCGATTTGTTTAGCATGTATTGATGTTATGAACTCATTTATGTATAGATTTGATTGATTTGGAGCCGAATTCGAGAGGGAAAGTGGTAATTATGGATTGAATTGGCCGTGGAAGTTTGAGGTAAGTGTTTGGTCTAACCTTAGATTGAGGGATTAAGAGTTGAGTCCTATTTGCTATGTGATGATTGTTGAGTACGACGTATAGGCATGGTGGCGAGTATCTATACGTTGGTGTGTAGCATGACTGTGAGTCTTTAAGTTGTGAATATCTTGATTCTATTTATACCTTTCATGCCTTAGTGATGATCCCTAATTGTTGTGAAAAGATTGTCAAGGAAATTATGACTTTTGAACATCGAGGAGTGTTGGCTCAAGTTATATTACGAATTGAGAAAGTATATGAGATTATTGCACCCTTTGGAGCATTGGCTCAAGTGGTAAAGTGAGTTATGAAATGAAAGTGAAAGAAAGAGGAAGAATTACTAAATTGTACCCTTGACGAGTTATTCTTGTTTTGTTGATTATCTCCCTTGCCGGGATGTTGAGATTATTGATGTTGTTCCCTTGCTGGGATTAATTATTTAATTGTTGTTCCCTTGTCGTGATTTAATTGTTTAATTGTTGTTCCATTACCAGGATTTCTATTATTATTCTGTTTATTCCCTAGCCCCCTTGGTTGTGATAGTTGTTTGGGTGAGGAAGAGTGTTAAAGCACGAAGGGTGATACCGTGCACAGATTGCTATTGTGAGGAAAAAGTATAAAGCACGAAGGGTGATGTCGTGTCGTACGATGTATCATTCCGTACCAATTTTCATTCATTATATGGTGAGGAAAGAGAGTAAAAGCACGAATTTTGATGCCATGTACATTGTTATTATATGATTGATTTGGTGAGAACGAGAGTAAAAGCACGAAGGGTGATGTCATGCTAACAGTTGATTTCTGACTCTTGTTGAAATTCTAGTTGTGTTGTTTCTTTCCTTACTTGATGTTCTATTTCTGAACTGATACTCTCCCTACAGCATGTTCCCCCTCCCACATTGTCTGGTTATTTTTTGTATTTCCTTTCTGCCGCATATATATATTGAACTGCAGGTTTATCTAGTAGTCTAGTCCTATCCTCATCACTACTTCGCCAAGGTTAGGCTAGGCACTTACCAGCACATGGGGTCGGTTGTGCTGATACTACACTATGTACACTTTTGCACGGATCTAGGTATTGGACAACAGCAGTAACGTGGGAGCCAGCGTTCAGTCCACCGAGACACCGAGGTAGCCTTGCAGGCGTCCGCAGGCCCGGCGTCTCCTCTATCTTATATTTCATTCTGTTATCTCATGTATTCGAGACAAACAATGTTATATTTCTTTCAAACGGTTGTATTTAGCACTCTTATAGTTCGTGAGTGATGTGACACCAGTTTTTGGATAGAGATATATGTTGATTTCTGCATTATCGTTCTGCTTACTTAATTCAAGTCTTCCGCTTTAATTCCATATTTCCGTTGTTGTTTAATATTTAACATTTGATGTTATGCTTGATAAAAAGGATTTAAAATAAAGGAGTTAGTAGTTTATGATTTATGGTTTGCCTATCTTCTATTAGTAGGTGCTATCACGACTCTTGAGGGTGGAAATTTCGGATCGTGACAAAATCCCCGAAGGATTCAAATAGTTGGCACGAAGCCCAAATATGACAATCAGTCCAAATCACGATGATAACAAATAAGTTTCAGTCAAATACGCGATAAAATCATCAATCGGGACGGACCAAGTCACAATCCCCAATAGTACAACCCCATGCTCATCATCAAGCATGTGTCTCACCTCAATATAGCACTACGATGTGAAATCCCAGGTTTCAAACCCTCATAACATCATTTACAATCATTACTCACCTCGAACCGGAGAAATCTCTAGCTCGCAACTCCTTTTCCCCTCACATTATCCTCCACGCGCGTCGAATCTATCCAAAATGAGAACGAATACTTCAAAATATGCTAAGGGAACAAAGCCCAAGCGAAAATAATCAATATCGGGCATAAATCCCGAAATTACCAAAACCCGAGCCCCAGGCCCACTTCTCAAAACTCAGAAATTTTTACATCAATAGGTTCCTTATCCTCCTACGAGTTCATACATATCAAAAGTTCACAAATCTGACCCCAAATGGTCCTCCAAATCCCCAATCAAAGATTTAAAATCCCAAGCCTTAGTTCTTCCATTTTTAGCTTAAGTTTCCATGAATTCCTAGATAAATATCACAATAGATGAGTTTTTAGGTCCTAAATTCTTACCTCCAAACGTTTCTCCTTGAATCCCTCTTTTATTTCCTTCAAAAAACTCTCAAAATGATCAACAATGGGGAAAATGAGCCCCAAAATATCGAATGAAATCACTTAAAGCATTTTGCCCAGTTCTGCCTGTTCCTTCATCGCGATCGCGAGGCTTTCAAGACCTCAAAATACACTACGCGAATGCGACCAACACCCTGCGAACGTGATGAACAGATGAAATAACCTTTCGCGAACGCGAACAACCATACGTGAACGCGATTCACAAATTACCTTGGACCCCACCTGACTCACTTCCTCTACGCGATCGCGAGTGCCTTCTCGCGAATGCGATGCACAGCTTCCCAACCTTCCGCAAACACGAAACCTCTCACGCAAATGCGAAGGCTAAATTTTGGCCTTCCTCCATTCCTTATGCACGAACGTGAAGAGATAATTCTCTGCAACACTAAACCTGCTATTTCTGCAACTTTCAAACTCCAAAAATGATCCGAATGACCACTCGAAACTCACCCAAGGCCCCCGGGACCTCAACCAAAAGCACCAACACATCCTAAAACTTTATACAAACTTGCTTCAATCATTAAGACACCTTAAACAACATCAAATTACCCAAAACTCATCGAATTCAAGCCTAAATTTTTCAAAAACTTCCTAAATACGCTTTCGATAAAAAATCCAACCAAACCATATTCGAATGACCTGAAATTTTGCACACACATCCCAAATGACATAACAAAAATACAGAAACTCTCAGAATTCCATTTCGACCCCCGGATCAAAATCTCACCTACCAACCGGAATCGCCAAAATATCAACTTCGTCAATTCAAGCCTAATTCTACTCCGGACCTCCAAAACCAATTTCGATCACGCTCTTAAGTCATAAATCACCCAACGGAGCTAACAAAATCATAAAAATTCCGATCTGAGCTCATATACAAATAAGTCAAACCTTTCCAATTTCAAGCTACAACTAAGAACAGTTCTTTCAAATTCATTCTGATTTCCGTAAAAACCAAAACCAACAATTTATATCAGTCATAATACATCACACGTGGCAAATCATGCCCGAGAACCGGCGATCAAAGTGCAAAAGCTCAAAACAACCAGTCGGGTCGTTACATAAACCTGCTCAAGGACAAAGCTTAAACTACTTTAGCATGAAATATAGTTGTACTTCTGTCAAAATTTGTGATTTTTACCTTTAGCCAAGAAGTTATTTCATAATTGTATTTAACATTTAAACTCCGGATAGTAGATAAAATTATCCTTGAACATATTTCCCAAAGGTCTAAATCAATTTTTTGTGTTCATGCAATCCCTTTTACATTGTCATTTAACTTTTGTATGGCAGATGACCACACTTGATGAATTTTGGTAAGTAGTTTGATCATTGTTAGGGTAAAATTATTCAATATTATTTAACCAATTATCTTGTTGATCTTTATTGGTTTTTGGAAGATATTTTAATACTTGTTACAGGTTTTGGAGATTGAAGTTTGCAAGTAAAAAATCTTATTCGGAGGAAATATGAGTTGACTCTCATTTTGCTGGGAATATTGGACTTTGTATAATGTTTAGGGATGTTAGCTAGATTTTTTTTTTTTTTTTTGCATGAATTGTGTAACAATATTGTGATTGCTTAATAACAGTATACATGTAAATGGCGCCATTAATTGGAATATTAATCATTTTATGTAAAATAAAATTTATCTTTGTATTATCTTGTTGTTATCAGTTTTTTTTTCTTCTTTATACATATTGAATTTAACAACCACAAGAATGAAATAATAAAAATTAATGTGGTTCCTAAAATTATTTTAGGGACCAAAATAACTAGTCGCTAAAATATTTAACAACCAAATTAATGTGTCAAATATATTGTATTTTGCGACTAAAAATATGGTACCTAAAATTATTTTAGGGACCAGGATTCAACTGGTCTCAAATGAGATTTTAGGACAAGACCCTAATCCCGTCGCTATTGACTTTTAGCGGCGGAGGCTACATCGACCGGTGGCGACCAGATATTTCTGGTCGCTAATGACTTTAGTGACCGGAAATTGACTATTAAGGATCATTTTTCCCTTAGCTAAAGGTCGTTTACATTTTGTTTCTTTTTTTCTTTTAACTAAAAATGATAATTAAATTATTCAAATATATAAGCGGCCCCATAAAATCACAAAATCTGGATAGACAAATTCATAGAAGTGCTTAAGTACACAGAGACGGATCCAGGATAAACTCTATGGGTTCAACTTTAAGGTTTTTAGCATAAACTTATTATATTTTTAAAGTTATGGGGTTCATATATACTATTTTTATAATTTTAATAAATTTTTACTTTACGTCGAAAGTTACGGGCTCAATTAAACCCGTCGCTAACACACTACCTTCGCCACTATAAGTAACTACACTATCTTGATGACCCAGCTTTTAATATTCTTAATAGTATTCGTAAGAAGGGGCAAGGGCCACGAATATAATGCCATGCAGTTTACCTGGTTAATATACTTCCCTGACGCTTGTCGATTTACGTGTAATGACCTGTAAAAGTTACATTCACTAAGTGAACGTTACAAATATTGATATGAGCTTTTTGTCTAAAGAAAAGAATGATTAAATTGGTAACATTGCATTTTGTAAGTAACCATGGCTATCGCTAGTTCACATGCATTGGGGTTACTATAGACATGCTCATTTTAATTTTCTGTCCAGACATTTAAATATTTAAATACTCAACATTATATCTTAGTACTCATCATTATATCATGCTAATTTTCTCCAATCCGATATTTTAAATTTTTAATAGTTTCGGACGCCAAAAACGAGGAGGTGTTTATAACAGAAAGATCCACAGTTACAATACATATTCCCCACTAACTAATGACAGTTAACCGAAACAGCTCATTACCTTACGCGCTCTAGCTGAAGCAGCCTTTCCACGACAAATTTCATCAATCACATAACGACACGTGCAAGATAAATCTCAAAAAACACTCGCACTTTCTTTCCCACCTCTAAATTCCCGCTTCAAATTCATACAGATGTGTAATTAACTTAAAGCATGTGTTGGGAGATATATATGTTCTGTAATTAACTCAAATTCATAAATATATGTTTTTGTGAACTTTAGAATTTAAAAAAAAAAACGAAAAAAGGAACATATTTGAAAGTGCGGGTTAATTTATCACACTGATTTCTTTTTTGCTTTTGGATTTAATTTGCTACTTAAGCAAAAAAAAATTATTTTGCTACTTACGACAAAAGAGCAATCCAATTTCCTACGTCTATTTTGATTTATTTTGCTACTTAAACAAAATAATTTTATTTTCTCAATAACCCACTAAAAGTTACACGTGCGAGTTTGAAAAAGAACTTCAGAAAACTTGTGGAACAAGTGACAAACGCACGCAAAATCAAACTATATATACTCCTCTTCTCTCTCACACGCACACACAAACAGACGCACATTGAACTCCAAACGGATTTTCGCAATTCAACCTTTTCTTCTTTGTCTCTTCATAATGGCGAAGGATCATATCGGTAATAATCCCGAAGAAAGCAACATCTTTCAAAGTCATGTTGCCAGTATAATTCAAGCTGCTGAGAATGTTTTGGGGAAAATTATATACATAAATGAATGGGGACGTGTCATGACACGTGGCATAGATAATAGGTTATAATTGGTCTAAGAATTATAGATTGGCGCAGACAAAAAAGATGTACGCGACAGAAGGTTAAAAAGAGATACGAGATAAGAGGCTCAACAACCCCGTACCTATTTGAGTTCAATTACATACGAGCCACGGGAAGAATAATGAACCTGGCTAAAGAACCAGATAGAAATACAGTATTTCAAGAGTAATAAATGCTGGAACCGTTAAGGAATATTTGTATTCAATGTAATGATTGTGTAACGTAGCATCTAATATCATTAAATATTCATAATAGCCTCATTATGACTTAGATGTAACGAACATTCCTAAAGGTTCCCAAAGGGACCTATAAAAGAAGAAATATATAATCAGTTGAGAGACAAGTTGCTATTGAAATACACTCTGATTTACTAGCTTACATATTTGAGTACTTCGAAATTCCTTTCTTTATTTAATTTTCGATTATCATTAACCCGATTCTTCTAATTTCTAGCTTTGACTAAAAAGTCTATTTTTTGGTTAAACAAATTGGTTCTGTTACCGGAAATCTGATAATCAACTCTGTTTCCACTTGATTTCCTTGTTCGTATAAATCATATCAAACAAAAATGACAACACTCAAGGACATCCAGAAATTCAAACAATCCAACAACTTCAAGGAGATTCTCCACGAGGCTCTCCACAAGGCTCTCCACGACGATCTCGTGAAGGCACTCCTGATGGATCTCATACATATGGACAGGCTCAATTTGACAATGTTGAAAACATGAATGAGGCATTGCAAAAAATAATTACCTCTCAAGTCAGTAAAGCTCTTCAAGCTTTCGTTAGTCAATTACCTGCTGCTCCACCCACACCAACTCCAAACAATAATACTTTGGAGAACCCCCGTTCTTGATTGGTTAATTCAGGCAGCGGTGGAACTCTTGGTGAAACACAAAAAGGAGATCCAGGTAATCTAGTTAATTATGATTTACAAAATCTCGTACTAACCTTGCAGAAATATCTTAAGGAGCAAAATGAACGCATAGAGAAAATACCCGGAGTACCGCCCGTGATCAAAGGAGTAGACATAGACAAATATTCTCAACAACCATGGAAGCCAAGTGCAGCCCCCCTCCCGATTCCAAAGAAATTTAAGATGCCTGATATTCCAAAGTACGATGGTACATCAGATCCACGAGATCACGTTACCGCATTCACCATATGTGTTAAAGGAAATGATTTAACTAAGCAAGAGATTGAATCGATCTTAGTCAAAAAATTTGGTGAAACACTCACCAAAGGAGCATTAACCTGGTATTCTCTTTTACCTGAAAATTCTATAAATTCATTTGCTGAGCTTGTATATTTGTTTATCAAAGCGCATTTGGGAACTCAAAAAGTTGAAAAGAGAATGGAAAACATCTTCAAAATCATGCAAGGGGATTCTAAGATACTTAGAGAGTTCGTGGATAGATTTCAACGAGAAAGAATGACGCTACCGCGAGTACCTGACAATTGGGCAGCCATAACCTTTGCTAGTAATCTGAACGAGAAGAGTTCAGAAGCCACAAGGCGACTCAAAGAAAGCCTTCGAGAATTCCCAGCAACAACGTGGAATGACGTCTATAATAGATACAGTACAAAGATGAGGATTGAAGAAGACATCATTTTACGACATAAAACTGACAAGAAAACAAGTTCGAGGTGTGTAGAAAATGAAATAAGATCTGGTAAAAACAAGTACGAGCCTTATATAGGACCTGCGGGAAAAGACTCAAGGTCAAAGCAAGAAAGGTACGATCATAAACCTAGACACAGGGAATCAGGATCCTTATCAAGGTTTGGTAATGATCGAAGTACACGTGGACAGGGAGATGATGATGGTAGTTTAAAGGCAAGGTTTAGTGGTTACAATTTTAATGTAAGTACCTCTGAACTCGTGGCTGTTTTAAGAGGCATGGGAGATAAGGTATAGTGGCCGAAAGAGATGAGATCAAACCTAAACAGACGAAACCCCGATCATTGGTATGAATTCCACAATGATCATGGACATAAAACCACAGATTGCAGATTTTGGTAGAGCGAGGTGGATCATTTGTTAAAGCAAGGATATCTCACTGAGTTATTAAGTGAGAAAGGTAAACAAGCATATATGAAAAATAGACAGGAGCCCCCGAAAGCACCCTCACCTAAGAGGACTGTCAATGTTATAAATGGAGGAGAAGATATCAATGGTGTCTCGTATACCGCAGCCAATAAAACATCTAAAATAACAATCACCCACGGGAAACAGTTATGGCACGTGCTTGAAGAGGAGAATATTATATCCAACGATGCAGATGCAGAAGGCCTCTTGATTCCACATAACGATGCACTGGTAATATCCTTACTAGTACATGATACTAACATGAAATGTATTTTGATTGATCCAGGAAGTTCTGTGAATATTATTTTGATACGAGTGTTGCGCGAGATGCAAGCTGAGGACAAATTGGTTCCAAAAGCGCATACCTTGTCAGGATTTGATAACTCTAATGTCATAACCAAAGGAGAAGCGATTCTTACCACGTTTGCAGAAGGTGTTGTCAAAGATACCAAGTTTCAGGTTGTAGATATGGAAATGGCTTACAACATGATCCTTGGAAGGCCATGGATCCATGATATGGATGTCGTACCATCAACTCTACATCAAGTTATTAAATTCCAATCACCATAGGGAATTTGTCAAATTAGAGGAGATCAACAAACATCCAGGAGTATTAACTCCATTGCAGATTCAACTGTTCAAAGTGAAGTCAAATAGCAATTACAGGATTCAGTTGAGGAGGGTGTAACGTCAACCTTAACTGAACAAGGAAAAACATATATGGATTCGAGGACTGACACCATTCAAGAACTAGAGGAAAACGAGAACATCAAGACGATGATAGAAGAACTAGAAGCTGTGGTTTTATTTATACACTGGCCTGAACGGAAGGTGTATATAGGAGCTAATCTCAGCCCGGAGGTAAAACGTAAGTTAATTAAATTTTTAAAGGCTTACGCAGATTGTTTTTCTTGTTCCCATTCCGACATGACAGGGATACCACCGGAGGTCATGACTCATAAATTGAATGAAGAGCCATTATATCCTCCAGTCAAGTAAAAGAAACAGAAGCAAGGAATAGAATCAGGTAATTCAAGAAGAAGTTCAGAAATTGCTCAAAATAGGTTCAATTCGTGAGGTAAAATATCCCAAATGGTTGGATAACACATTTGTGGTTTCTAAGAAAAATGGTAAGTGGCGTGTTAGTGTGGATTACACAGATCTTAATAAAGCTTGTCCGAAAGATTCTTTTCCTTTACCGCATATAGATAAATTAATTAATGCGACTGCAGGACATGAACTATTAAGTTTTTTAGATGCATACTCAGGTTATAATCAAATAAAAATGGACCCAGGGGACGAGGAAAAAACTTCTTTCATAACAGACAGGGGAACTTATTGTTATAAGGTAATGCCCTTTGGTCTTAAAAATGCTGGTGCGACGTATCAGAGGTTAGTTACTCAAATATTTCAAGAATATTTAGGTAAGACCATGGAGGTGTATATAGATGACATGTTAGTTAAAACTCAGCATTCAAATGATCATATATCGCATTTATCTGAAACATTTAAACTTTTGCGAAAATATAACATGAAATTGAACCCAAGAAAATGTTCATTTGGCGTGGCGTCAGGAAAATTTTTGGGTTTTCTTGTTTATAACCATGGTATTGAAGTAAACCCAGCACAGATTAAAGCTATTGAAGAAATCCTGATGTACTTACAAATAAAAAAGAAGTTCAAAGACTGATAAGGAGGATCGCAGCCTTGGGAAGATTCATTTCAAAGTCATCAGAAAAGTGTTTCAAGTTTTTCTAAGCCCTTAAAAAGCAAGATCACTTTGAATGGAATGAGGAATGTCAGCAAGCACTTAGTAATTTGAAGATATATTTGTCAAATCCACCCCTGTTAGCAAAATCAAAGGCTGGCGAAAGGCTTTTCATCTACCTTGCTGTGTTAGAAGTTGCCGTAAGTGCTGTTTTGGTTCGAGAAGAATAAGGTAAACAATTTCCTGTCTATTATGTTAGTAAGTCTTTGTTAGATACAGAGACATGGTATCCACAATTAGAAAAATTAGCACTCGCTTTAATCATGGCATCAAGAAAATTGAGGCCGTATTTTTGGTGTCACCCTATTGCTGTAGTAACTGCATATCCCTTACGTAATATACTACATGAACATGAATTATCAGGAAGGTTAGCTAAATGAGATATAGAATTAAGTGAGTATGAAATCACGTATCTACCTAGAACAGCAATAAAATCCCAAGTACTGGCGGATTTCGTAGCTGATTTTAGTCAAGGGATGCAATTAGAAGCTGAAAAAGAAGTTCAGGTACTTAATGGAGCAAATCCAGGAATATGGACCTTATTCACTGATGGATCATCTAACATTAAAGGTGTAGGGTTAGGAATTGTTTTAGTACCACCAACGGGTGAAACTATTAGGCAGACTATTAAGTGTCACTCCGTAACTAATAATGAAGTGGAGTATGAAGCTATGATTGCAGGTCTAGAATTGGCACGAGAACTTGCGATAAGTCAGTGGTGATCAAAAGTGATTCTCAGCTTGTGGTTAATCAAATGCTGGGGACTTACACAGCTAGGGAAGCAAGGATGTAATAATACTTGGAAAAGGTAACAGAACTGATAAAGTAGTTCTAGACTTGGAAGGTCATCCAGATACCAAGGGATGATAATATTGAAGCTGACGCCTTAGCAAACCTTGCATTCGCAGCTGATATAACAAACGATGCCAACACCTCGATTATACATTTATTTCACTCAGTTCTCGAACCTGATAAGAACGAGGTAAATTTTAATAATCTAACTTGGGATTGGAGAAATAAAATTGTTGCTTTTTTACAGTATGGTACTGTGCCTGATGACAAGAAAAAAGCATATGCTCTTCAGAAAATGGCCGCTCGTTACTATTTAAAGCAGGGTAAACTTTATCGAAAAATATTTGGTGGCCCTTTAGCAAGATGCCTCGGACCTTCTCAAACGGAATATGTAATGAGGGAAATACATGAAGGGCATTGTTGAAATCACGCAGGAGGAAGATCACTGGTAAGAACTTTGATCAGGGCAGGATATTACTGGCCCAAAATGGAAGAGGAAGCAGAAAGTTTCGTAGCTAAATGTGATAAATTCCAGAGATACGGTAATAATATGCACCGACCTACCGAATTATTACATCCGGTTATTGCACCATGGACATTTATGAAATGGAGGATGGACATAGTGGGGACATTGCCTCAAGCTAAAGGACAGGTAAAATTTCTACTCGTACTTACTGATTATTTTACTAAATGGGTAGAGGTAGGAGCATTTAAACAGGTACGAGAAAAGGAAGTCAAGGACATCATTTGGCGTAATATCATCTGCCGGTTTGGTGTACCAAAAGAAATTGTATGTGACAATGGTCCTCAATTTATCGGAGCTCAGGTCACGAAATTTTTTCAAAGTTGGCAAATAAAAAGGATAACATCAACACCTTACCATCCAGTAGGGAATGGACAAGCGGAATCAACAAACAAAGTTATCACTAATAATTTAAAGAAGCGATTAGAGGAATCAAAAGGTAATTGGCCTGAAGTATTACCTAGAGTTTTGTGGGCATATCGTACAACAATGAAAACAAGTATAGGTAAGACACCTTTTTCTTTGGTTTACGGGGCTGAGGCATTAATCACAGTTGAGATAGGAGAGCCAAGCACGAGATTCTCACAAGTAACGCAAGAGTCCAATGATGAAGAGATGCGGGTCAATTTAGATCTGTTGGAAGGCAGGAGAGAAGCTGTGTTAATAACAATGGCTGCACAAAAGCAAGTGATCGAACGTTATTACAACAGGAAAGCACGTTTGCGATACTTCAAAATTGGGGACTTCGTGCTTAAAAAGGTTTTTCAATCTACAAAGGCAGCCAACGTGGGTAAACTAAGTCCAACTTGGGAAGGACCCTATAGAATTCATGATATTGCAGGAAAAAGAGCATATGCGTTGGACACAATGGACGGGAAGATACTTCCTTCGCATTGGAATGCTGTTCATTTAAAGAGATATTACTTCTAAGGGGAAACACATGGTCAGGTATCATTATGTTAGATTTTATTTTTTGAATTATTAAAAATTTGACTAACGATTTTAGATGATAGGCAAAACGCTTACCCATACTAAATGATGAGTCATGACCTGTAAGGCAAAAAAGAAATACACTAAAATTCCTGGCCTAAGGTTACAATTATTGTGATAAAACATATATGGGTAAAGCAGTCTTCATCTGTAATCATACCCCCAAGTCCCGTACATATTTCCTTTTTAGGAAAGTGATCAGGTGAAGGAAATTATCAAGTGCTCGAGGCTTCATACTTCAACACTTGGAGGACTACATAATATATACAACCAAGTGTACGTAAAAGGCAAACATGATTGAGGAAAAATCAAGCTTAAGAAGAATTAAATACGGAGTGAAAGTTAACAAGTCAGGGCATTCATCATAGTGTTCTTTCCCAAAAGAATAATGGAGTCACCTCTCAAACCCTTCCTAATGTTTTGGAGCTAAAGGGAATCCACTGTACTTCATAAACAGTTAGGGTGATGACTATATACTAAAACGGGTTATAAGGAAAAACCCTGTATCTATTGTTCTCTTTTTTGTAAATCTGTTACAATAAAAACAATTACGAGAAAGTTATAGATGTAATTCAAATACATGTAAAGAATGATGCACGACTTGTCAAAATCCAGAAATAGAAACTTGTTCAAGTTACTTCAAATAAACATGTGTGTTCCTATTTCTTGTATTATCGGATAAAAATACTATTATGAAGTTGAGACGTCTTCTTCATCAAGTGTCAAAATATAAAAGGGCCCTCTTCTATGAAACTCATGTCATTTAATCATGAGGATAACGAAAGCATTTTCAGAAAATAAAAATGCAATCTATTCTTTAAGTCCTTAAAAATAAAAGGCATGAAAAGAACAGATGGAGGTTTAAAGACGAACTTCTTAATATTTTAAAACTAAAGACCAAGTATAAAACTTGGTCATCGAAATTGTTCATACAAAAAGTGCCCCTTAAACAAAGCTTGGGGACTTAAATTCTTAAACTTCTAGCCAGGAGTTTAATTACAAAAAAATTGTCACAAGAAACCAAAAACTTTGAACATGGATTTCCAGATTGGAACCTGCAAAAAGGGAAATTTCAAATTACAAAAACTCTTTAAGAAGAAAGAACTGAAGGAAGATCATCAACGGGCTCAATTGTAATTGCATCATCAGCAGCTAAAGATTGATCTTCAGTCATAGTAGTGGCAGCATCCACGGGCAAGATCTCAACTTGACTAGCAGCAATAGGTGTGGATGCACTTAAGGAAAGAGCAACACTCGTGGCAATCTCAGCAGACACAGGGACTTCAGATGCGGCAGATACGGGAACTTCAGCTACGGGAGTTTCAACCAAAGTAGTCTCAATTGAAGGAGTCTAAACTAAAGAAGTCTCACTTGAAGAAATTTCAACTAAAGGAGTTTCAGTTACGAGAGGACCAGTCTCGGGAGATGAAAAATCTTGTAGCTGTTGTGCTCGCTTAATGGCTTCATTCACCTTAGCCAATTTAGATTCAAGGTTGAAATTTTCTTGGCTCACCTCTACCAAGGTGTCACGGCGAGACTTTAGAAAAGTCCAACTCACTTCAATATTAGTTGACTCCTCGAGAAGTTCATAATCTTTCTCCCAGGCAGTAGCCTCATTAATAAGTTCCTCATTCTTAAGTAAAACTAAATCATAAGATGATTGTAGTGAGGTGTGAGAATTTTCCAAGGCATGGATCTTGTCTGTAAAGGCTCGCAATTCTTCTTGTGCTCGAGAAAGCTCTCGTACTACCTTTCCCGCATGCATCTCCTTTTGAGTCAACAAAGCTTTCTCTTCAGTAATCTTGGACAACTGCTCCAAAAAGGAAGATTCAAGAAGCTCTTTTTCCTTCTTAGACTGATCTGAGGCAGCCTTAATCATTGCCAATTCAAAAGTTAGAGTTTGAACCTGTTTCTCCAGGGAACTTTTTCTTTTCTCTAAATTTTCCATATCAATCTGTTAGCTTTCGAACTGGCCCTTCCAAATGTCGAACTCCAATTGAGAGTCTCGGGCAGCCTCTTCTGTGTCATAAGCAACCTTCTCTAGGTCATGAGCCAGTTTCTCTAAAAGAGAGACTCGATTCATAAGTTCAGTACCAATGAGGTTGGCCTGCTCAAATGAATAAAAAAGAGAGGAGATAAGGTTAGTGCTCCCAAAGCAAAAAGTCTTGATAAAATAATAAACTAAAGAATACCTTCAAACTTGCATGCACAATGTCATCCAGGAGAGTCATATTACAATGACTCTCAAGTTTAGCTTTCTTAGTAGGGACGATCAGAGGTTCGAGCCATGTGCCAGATTGCCCAGACTTTCTTAAAAGGCTGCCGTTAGCAGGAACTTCAAGGGCCACGCTCCTCATAGCGGAACTTCTACTTGAAGAACCCACTTCTATTTGATGAACTATGGGATGAGCGATTATTAAAGGAGGGGCAGTAGAGGAAGGTATGGAAGTAATAGATGAGGGAGGCAAAGAAACGATCACAGGAACGGTAGAGGTAGAGGAAGACATAGGAAGCTCATTTAGAACCGATCCTAAAAGGCCACTACTAAAACTACTTATAAAAAGCTGGTTTATGGAATCAAGAGTGTTAGACGGAGGAGAGACATCATCATCAGCAGCTCGGAAAGAGGCAAGTTAGGAGAGACTTCAATCTCATCTTAAGAGACAATACGTCTCCTGGCTCGTGGTCTCGTTATCAGAGAACCCTCACCCTCTCCTTCAGAATCATCTTCTATGACTGACTTTCTTTTCTCAGATCTCAGAGCTATATCTTGATCCGCAGATCCCAGGAATATATCTTGGTCACGAGATGCCAAAATAGCCTCGGGAATAAATCCTCAAATTGCAAAACCTATGAAAAAGAAGGTTAAAAGCCAGGACAACGAGGATAATTAAATATAGGTAAGGTAAAAGATATGAGTCCTTACCATGAGTTGTTGGTTTCCAACCATAACTATTGGAAAGGGTTCTCCACGTTTTACCTTCCATTGGTACAAACTTCAATAACTTTTCTACCCAACTACGGATATTGGATATAGATTCTACAATACCCATGGTTGCTGAGAAGAAAAAGAAGCAAGATAATGAAAAATAAGTGAGGCTGAAAATAAAAAAAGGCACGGGCGTATTTAATACTTACGTGCAAAATTTCACTTCTCTGAGAAACAGATGTTCCTTTCGCCGACCAAACCTACAGTGGGAGCAGCAACATACCGAGTATACCAACCACGGTCTTTATCGTCTTCAGGACTCACCATGACCCTTTTACTCCTAGCTGCTAAACTAAACAAGCCGTTTCAGAAAAACCTAGGAGAATAAAGGTGAATTAAGTGGGGAAAAGTAAATTCAACATTTGCACTATTAGCAAGATGCCTCAAGCAGGCAACAACTCGCCACACGATTGGTCCAATTTGACCCAAGCAAATGTCAAAAAAACGACAAAAGTCTAGAATGACCGGATCAATGGCCGATTTAAACCCTAGAGTAAAGGGGTAGGTATAAAAAAAGGAATAACCTATTAAGTAAGAGGTGATTCTTTGATTTGGATTGGGGATGATAATAGGAAAATCTTCGGCCCAATGACATTCCTTTCAAACTACAGGTGCTAAACACACTTGTGATTTGAGTGGGATAGGGATCAGCACGATCTAACGAAACAACTTGAGTTTTTAGAGACTCTCTATCATGATAAAAAGAAAATTCAGTGGGGATTATTTATTCTACCAAAGGTTCACGCAGTGGCTTAGAAGAGTCCCTATTTCGAGAAGAGCTCCTCTGAGAATGCGAACCCCTGGTCCCAGAAGAGGGACCAGAACTTGAAGGAGGAGTTGAAGTGCTACCACGAACAAAACCTAGGTTGCGTAATCTACCTTCCCTTCTATGCCTTATCGGAGCATTAGGTAAGCTATCCAGAATGGGAGTTTTTCTGGGGTTAGAACTCGATGAAGCCATGGATGCAAAGGTTGAAGCAAAGCAAGAAATAATAAAGAAAATTCGAAGGACAAAAGTGTTCAATACGCTTTATGAAGAACAAGACAAGAAGAGGGGCTATATTTATACTATTGGGAAAAAGTATGATGATGAAGGAACCATAATGATGATAACTGATACTTCGTGAAAAGTAAAGCCGAAAAGAAAGCTTAAAAAAAAGTGCTGCAAAACAGTGTAACCAATAAGGAAGCGACACGTGTCTGGTGCATTAAAAAGAAGTGACACTTGAAGCGTCAACTTTGTCAGAGTATTAATGGTGATAAAAATTCTCCTTTAATGAATTCCACTTCCCAAATATTCAAACTGATGAATAAATGAAATGTTAGGGGACTATCTGTATTAATAGGGACGTGTCATGACACATGGCATAGACAATAGGTTATAGTTGGTCTAAGAATTTTAGACTGGCGTGAACAAAAAAGAGGTACAAGACAGAAGGTTAAAAAGAGGTACAAGATAAGAGGCTCAACGACCCCGTACCTATTTGAGTTCAATTACATACGAGCCACGGGAAGAATAATGAACCTGGCTAAAAAAGAAGATAGAAATACAACATTTCAATAGTAATAAATGCTGGAACCGTTAAGGAATATTTGTATTCAATGTAATGATTAGGTAACATAACATTTAATATCATTAAATATTCATAATAGCATCATTATGACTTAGATGTAACGAACATTCCTTAAGATTCTCAAAGGGACCTATAAAAGGAGAAATATGTAATCAGTTGAGAGACAAGTTGCTATTGAAATACACTCTCATTTACTAGCTTACATATTTGAGTACATCGAAATTCCTTTCTTTATTTAATTTTTGATTATCAGTAATCAGATTTTTCTAATTTCTAGCTTTGATTAAAAAGTCTATTTTTTGGTTAAACAGAGAATAGTCAAGACCTTATGGACGAAATAATTCAAGAGATAGAAAAGATGAAAACTCCATCCGTTCATGAACTTTCTACTTTTAAAATTAATCTGGAACGCATGATGCAGAATCAAGGATATATTCACAACTTGCTTCAGCGGATTAGGTCCGAGCACTCATTTGAAGGTATATTATCTGTCAAAATGCTTTTTAATTTAATTTGATGAGTCGTGATATACAATTTAACATAAACTTGATGTGTGTGTGTATGTATATATATATATATATATATATATATATATGTATATATATATATATATATATATATATATATATATATATTCTTAACTAAGTAATATATTTTTGATGAATAATTCACCACTCAAACACTTTGTAATGCACTGGAATTTTAAAGAAATTGATAAGGATGCCGCTGATCATGATTGATTTGAGGTGTTAAATGTGTTTTTCGATTAATTACCTCCTTTTTTTTATTTAGTAATTTGCTCTATTGCAAAAAATCTGTCACCGTGTGTGTGCGCTTGTGGCTAAATGTTTTGATTAATGTTACCTCTTTTGCTTATGAATAATTTTCTGATTTATTTAGTAATTTTATCTGTTCCTAAAATCTTGTTTTCTGTGTGTGTATAAAGAGTATGTGTCCGTGTATGACAAAAATGTCTTTTCGATTAACGTTACCTCTTTTTTTTATTACTGATTCTCTTATTTTGTTAATAGTTTGCTCTGTTATTCATATTTTGTTCTCTGTGTGTGAATAAAGCTGTGTGTTCAGCTAAATGCTTTTTTGATTAATGTTAGTACATCATCTGTTTATGACTGATTTTTCGACTTTTTTAGTAACTTGCACTGTTCGTCCATTTTGTTCTCTCTTTTTGTATAAAAGTGTGTGTGTTTGTGGCTACATGCTTTTTCCGATCAATATTTATGAATGATTTTCCGAATTTTGTAGTAATTTTCTCCGTTCCTGAAGTCCAATTTTCTGTGTAGCAAAAATGTTTTTGTCGACTAATATTAAATCATTTGTTTACGACTGATTTTCCGAATTATTTAGTAATTTACTCTGTTATTTCTAAAATTATGTTTTCTGTGTGAGTATAAAGGGTGTGTGTACGGCTAAATGCTTTTGTCGATTAATATTAAATCATTTGTTTATGACTGACTTTCTGATTTAGTTAGTAATTCTATTATATGTGCGTGTATAAACTATAAAGCATGTGTGTACGGCTAAATGCTTTTGTCGATAATATTAAATCATTTGCATTTCCGATTTGTTTAGTGACTAGCTCTGTTCCTAAAATTCTGTCCTCTGTGTTCTCTCTGTTTATAAAGAGTGTGTGTGCGTGCATGCGAGAGATAAAGAGTATGCATAGCGAGAGAGAAAGAGTATGCATATCAGAGGACGCAAGCACTTGCTTTGTATGAAAATTTAGTCTCCTCGTTAGAGCCGTGTCCTTGTTTATTTAATCTACTTGTTGTCAATAGAAGAAATGATATTTCATGTCGGAGATCAAAGCTCCGGAAGGACATTGGAAGCGAAATCGGCTCAACTACTCTAAAATTGTGACAACAATCTGATGCTTCTTAAGGCAACACGTACTAAGAATGATATTGAAGTTATCCCAAACCCTGTTATGGTAAAGCTCATTGAAGGCCAGGAGGACAAAAGAAGCGATTGGAATTCGTAGTGATGAAACTTACCGGAGATGATACGCAAGGCCAAGGTACAACAGTTGGGAATTTGCGGTATTTTGATCCATCTCTTTCCATTTATAGCTTGATTTAATTTCTGAAAAACTAGTACTCCAGTAATTTTTTATTATCCATTTCAGAATCAGTTGAAGATATGTCGAGTACTCTGCTCATTGATCAGACTCTTGTTGATCTTCAATGTGAGGAAACACTAGGTGAAGGTGATGCTTGGTTGTCTTCAAAGTCTCACGCTGCGCCGATGGATATTGATCTGCAATGTAATGAAACACTTGGTGAAAAAGAAGGTTTCGGGGCTTCGAGTTCTCAGATTGGCTCATATCTTCATTGGGGAGAAAGTCTTCTCTGTGAGGAGACTTTGAGCCCAGATTCGGCAAATTCAAGTCCTGAAGTTGGATCTCAGATCTCAACACCTGAAGGTCTTCTTCCTCACCAGCTGGAACAAGAGGGGAGAACACCATTTGATATCATGTGTGTTGTTCATGCTAAATGATTAACCTCTGGAGCTCGATCTAAGATTTTGAAAATGCTGTTTGAGGGATCTTCTGATAACGAAGAAGTAAAAAATCAGGAATTGGGTGTATCTGGTGATGAACAGGATGTTGCAGGTTTAGTAGATGAAGACATCCTGCAAAACGTGGCTTTCAAGGACAGCTTAATTGTGAGAATCTATGCCCGCTCAGATGTTGTGACAAACAATTTATATAAATACTTCGTGGGGGTGAGTATCCCTAATTGGATGTATACGTAGCTTATTGTTTTAACATCAAAGGAGGGACTTTAATAATTCTTTATCATTTTCAATGAATGCAGATGGCAAGAAAATTTCGCTTCAACAAGAACACCGTCTTCCGGGCGATGGAACATCTCCATAAGTTTCTAGGAGCAAGGATCATTGGTGTAAGCTTTTTTGTGTGATATTTGATTGGATAGCTATATACTCCCTCCGTTCCAATTTATATGAATTTATTTGACTGGACACGAAGTTTAAGAAAAAATGAGACTTTTGAAATTTGTGGTCCTAAATAAGTCCAAATGGGGCCCAGAGTATTTGTTTGGTTATAAAAGCTTCTCATTAAGGGTAGAGTTGTAACTTTAAGCTAAATTGTTACCAAATATAGAAAGAGTTCATTTTTTTTAGAATAGACCAAAAAGGAAATAGGTTCGCATAAACTGGAACAGTAGTATTTAATTTAAAAAATTGCTTTCTTGCCAAAGTATTGTCCTAGGGGAAACACGTGGGGCTATATTACGTACCGCTTTTGCTGGTCTATTGCTGTCAAATCTTTTTGTGTGAAAATGTGATAGTTTAGTATCTGATTTGAGAGCTATATATATTTAATTAAAAAAATGGCTTCTTGCCAAAAATCGTGTAGGAAAAATATGTGGGGCTACTTGGAGCCGCTTGCTTGTCTATTTCTGTCAAACTTAACCACCGAAGGTACGTCGAGGCACAAGATTTATGGAACTACTTCAAGTCCCGAGGCCTTGATGCAGGTATGTTAGGCAGAATGGAATACTTGGTTGTGATGTTCATCGAGTGGCCGACCTCTTGGTGCTTCGTGACACCATTTGTTTTTGCAAGCTTTTATCTATCAAAATTCTGCACATTCGCTGGCATAGATGAGTCAGCAAAAGAAATTGTTAGGACTAATGCTGACCAGATTATTTTGGTTATTTCTGCGGTAACCCCTACTAGTTCTTTAGTATCCCTCTATTTAATTTGTTTTTCTATAATCAAATAATTGAAATCTTCGTCTCTTTAAAATTATTTTAAATGACGGGAGGTTGATGAGATTTTCGAACAATATCATAGAAGCAGGGGCAACTCTGTTTGCGATTAATGCTGCTTTTACTATGGAAGCCCTGTTGGACACGACCTTATCTTCTCTAGCAAATGGACCTCTCTACACTGTAAGGGTGTTAGGTGTAGTACTTTAATTCTTTTTCTTTTTTTTCTGTCTTATAATAATATTCTAACAAAACGCTACAGTACATATCTTTCTATCCGACTATGGTGCTTCTATCAACGATTGGCTATTCTCAATTTCTCATGAAAAGCTAGTTCCCTCCTACAAATTGGTCCTTTTCCTCTGGTCAACAAAGAATCGTTAGATGCTCCAAAGACTCCTCCAGGCTTTGAATTTACTGCAACCTATTGTGTTCAGCATTTATATTTCTTTTTGTAGTACTCTAATGAAACGTATACGTGTCTGCTGAAAAAACTGAGGATTCTGTCATGACCCGCCACATCATCATACCACATAGGTGCCGCTTGACATATATTTTTACCATATGGAATGGTTATATAAGTTAGAGACTAGATCTTAGTGGAATATTCTAGAAATATGGAGAATTTTCTTAGAAAAGTTCTAAATATTTATGCACTTGTAGGAAGGTTCTAGAGAAATATAGAGGTTTACCAGGGAAGACCCTAGAAGCCTATAGAATTGTTAGGAAAATCCTTAGAAGATTCTAGCTATATAGAATATTCTAGGGAAGGGACTTATTTGTAAATATGGAAGGACTTGTAGAACAATTATTATTTACATATTAGCCCCTAGATGATTAGTATAAATAGGGGCATTGATTTGTAATTCATCAACCAAGCAAACAATTCAAGTTCTCTCTAATACAAAGCTTCCTATAGCAATTCTCATGTGTTCTAACATTTCTTAGCGATCTTGAGTGTAGTAAGGTTGACATGGCCTAGCAAGAACGTGAACAAGTTGTGCAAGATCGTGAGCGGGTTGCCAAGTGCCTCACGTGCACTTAGTTTAAGACTAAGGACGTGACAACGTGGTATCAGAGCAAAGGTTATGACTTAGGAATGTTAGAAAGAATACAAGAGATTGCTAGAAGGAAGTTTTGTAGGGAAACATGGCCGAAATTACCAAGGGCTTGGTACTTGCAGAAGGGATCAACGTGAAGGTCCCTAAGAAAAAGCAGTATGGTGGTGCACGGGACGCACGCGAGGTGGAAGACTGGCAGAAGCTAAGGGAGCTCCGACAAAGGCCACAATTCGGGAGTATGTGCGCGAGTTCAGTACCTTAATGCTGCAAATCTTGTCATTGTTCGAGGAAGATTTCCTCTTCTACTTCATGGATGATTTGTAAAATTGGGCAAAGCGGAAATTAAGAAGACATCAAGTAGCCAACATGAACGGGGCCATCGGAGTAGCCTAGTCACTTGTTGACTTCAAGATGGAGCCTGCCAAGTCCAAAGAAGGCAACGCCGAGAGGGATGATGGAGATCATGACGAGGACAAAAGGAAATGTATAGCCGAGGTATAATAGGGTAATGGCAAGGGGTTATCCCATAACGGACAAGGGTCCAAAATAAACGGCAAGGGGCCAAAAAATGGTAGGGAGTACGTGCCTAAGGGAGGGTGCTACTTCTGTAAAGGATCATATCGGGCAAGTGAATGCCCAGAGTTGGGGAAGCTTGCAGCAATGATAGGGAACTTTGCTCAAGCACATAAGGATGACACAGGAGAAAACGCCTGCATTGGAGGGATGCGCTTGGAATCTAAGCAAAAGTAGGGGATTCCAAAGCCTATCTTGATGCCATGCAAATGGAGCATAGTGGCAGTAAGAAAAGTTGGGCGAGTAGTTGAAGAGGATGGCGAGTTACAAAGTGATGTCACGCTATCAGACTCAGACGATGCACCAGGCAGATGGGTCAAGTTTGCTAGCAAGGTTGTGACCACGGAGGGCAGCTAAAGAGGTAGTGCAAGCATAGACCCGATGCTTGAGAAGCTGCTAGACTTGGTTGAGTCATGGGAAGATTCAGGCCAAGAGTAAGGAAAGGCATCCGATGGGTGGAGGATCGAGGGCATCATTTCTAGCGGTCCAAAGTACAAACGGCATACCATCAATGTTTAAAATACTCTGAGGGTGAAGTCGAGAAGACGATAGTTGCTGATGATGAGCCATTCACCGAGGCTGAGTCACACTTCACCAATGCAAAGTTCTACTTGAAGAACCGCATTGTGAAGGAGCTAAAAGCTGATATGGTATGAAAAGCAGGAATGACGAACCCATAACTGAAAGAGCTGAGGTGACTATTGGTAAAGCCAAAGCTGTTACAAAGGAGGTACCTGCCAATGTGAATAAATCTCATAAAGGGGGTATTATGTCATATGGAAAGAAAGTAAGTCCCGCGCTCCAATATGTCCCCAAAAGGAAGAAAGACGAGGGTGAATCATATAATATCCAAACCAACATGCCAAATGAGTTAACTCTTCCGGTCAAACGAATTGAGGCAGTAAAGTCGTCCTCAATGCCGCTTGCAGGGTTTGCAGCCCAAAATCGTTTGCAGAATGTGGCACTCCCTACAAAACGAACAGATGAAGGTTTTGACCCTAACGCTTACAAGCTATTTGCAAAAGTTGGATACAATCCCAACGAGCCGTCAAAGTTAGGGAAGCTCCCATCAGAAGCTGCAATGAGGCAACCACGTGAAGGTTTGGGATACAAGCAACCGTCACCAGTGCGCATTTTAATAAGAAGGGCGAGCAGCAATTATATCACTGTAGAAAATGAATCAGCCGCTTCTAACAGGTCTTCTGTCTTTGATAGACTTGGAAAATCACTCACGAGGACCTCCATGTTTGAAAGATTAGGCCCACTAAAGAAGGGGAATAAGTTCCGGAGAAATTTTCAAAGCATAAGAACACCCGCTTCACCCAAAATCCAGGAGATCTCTAAAGATTTCCAAAGTTTGGTTCCTTCTAGAATGAAGTGACAAACGAAATTCATGGTTTCGAGTGATGAAGTACTGAAGGTGAAGCCATACACTGTGGTCTATACTAAAGAACGTGATGAAGACGAAGAAAGTGTGG
>MU760630.1:10950-26295 GCA_026770625.1 Nicotiana glauca
TGTAGCCTCACATACCTTGTATATACTTCCCCAATCTCAAGGTATGCAATTTTCACGACTCCTTAGTCTACAACAAGAGAAACGATACTATAGTTATCATTCAAGCGTCATAACTATTATATATCGACCACAACCTATTTTACGATGAAACGCACAGCAACTCCCCTATATATATGACTTCACACAATTCAAAACAATCACCAAACAGCCTAAACAACATCAATAATAAACATATTGAGCCTCCCAAAAGAGTCCACGCACAACCTAATCACTTTATACATACGACGGCCACCGTAGTCGTATCAAACGACCAGAAAATATTATGAAGAACTACCAGCCCACAACCCTACATCTTTATGGTGTTTCTCCACACCCTTCCTCCTCCAAAACTCTACAAAATAGTAGTAAAATACGCAGCCCAACAGCAACACAAAATAGTCCACAAAACAGTCCGTTACAAGTGAATAACTCGAACTCACAGCTTCCAATTACCGTCCTGTGAGTTCTTATATGTATAGAACGAATTACCATGAATTCACAGCAGGATAAATGTATGAAATATAGCAGTAAACTCACCTTAATTGTTAGATAACTCAGCCTTTATCTTGGTTCTTCAAACTCTAGTGTTTACCCCCAACTTGAACTTGAAAGAGAGGGAAAATCAATTAGGGTTTGTGGAGAATTTTTGGGAGGAAGTTTTCAGGGGTTTAGGTCTGTTTATTTGTGAAATATAATGAGGGATATATTTCAGAAGATAAGCCTTTTAATGGGCTCTTTTTCTGACCCGAAATTGCCTCTTTTTGGGCCATCATTTAAACAAGTAGGTGACACACCTACTTGTCACCTAGCAGCTTGTGCAGTCTCGCAAAAATGTCTATATCTCTCTATTCCAATGTCGTATTGATAAATGGTTTAATGTGTTGGAAACTAGACTCATAGATATTCAATTTGATGGGTAGATCACCCCGTAATTACAAGTATATTAGGAGAAAAGCTTAATAACATTTGACCTAAAGTTTAGGTAAAACTATGAACCTAAGTTGCGACAACTTTTGTCGACTTTTGTTTCATAACTCGTTTGACTTCAAGACTTATGATACGGATATTATATGATTCAAATACCTTAAAAGATGACATCCTAATATATTAAGCACCTATAGGTTTACCCGAAAATACGAGTTACAACATCTTTGATTCATTTAACTTCTAATACTTGTTAATCACCCTTATGCACCCTTGTATCACTTAAGATCAACATGATTAACTTCTTATCATCTCAAGGATAATTCCTTATTGGATTTGTGTTAACTAACATATGGCATGAACTAACGCGTGTGGATATGGGTTGTAACACCAACAATAGCTGAATAACCTTACCAAGCATATACCTGGGGGTGATACCACGTCACCCTAGCTCATATAGGTCCGACAACACATAGAAAATAAAATTACACAGTCCATCCTAGCCCATAAACCATAGAATCATATTTTCCCCACCGAAATCATCCACAAGATCAAAATCTTACATCTATTCTCCGAATAAGCCCGAACCAGCTGTAATAACCCATGGTTGCAATCCTCGGTGCCATTTCATGATAAACCACACAACTCTAACGCTCGCAGCAATAACTTTTATTCGCAGCAGCTGCTCACAACAACCAAAGTCCTATTCCAACACTTTTACATACCGCCAACGACAAATGAAACGCGCAATAAACCATAACCATTTCTTAGATCAACCATTCATGAAGCCATTTTTGAACCATCCATAACCATAACCATCCACTCCTTTGGAAATTACCATAGCAAATTTTTGAACCGAACCTCGATACATACTCATCAAACATGCTGAAATCAAATCTGTTTGCATTCGTTAATGATCTAAATGATCCTTTCTGACCAAACACACCACCCTGGTGACATGACACATCAATAGAGGCCTAAGCCACAACTGGCATAATACGCGTACCAATAAGCAACGGTCCGAACATACTCAAATCATGAAAATGACTCAAATGAAAGAGTCGTACCTCAAGCTCATCAATACCACCACAACACAAGGCTGAGAACCCGTCTCACATCATAGAACATAACACACGAATCTAACCCACAAGGTCATATCTCCATATAGCCTCGCTGCAATGCACGATCCTATTCAAACACTGCTCCACGTGAGACACCTCAAGTCACTATGCTCAAATTTGACAACCACGCACAATTTGATGCCTGAAACCAAATCAAGCCATTACACCCACGGTGAAACAAGTAACATATACCACGCAAACTCGATAGGATATAACCGATATTTCATTAACCGAGCAATGCCCAGTTACTCTTCCCACTCAACTTCCGATATGAACCCCAACAAAACCACACCATATATGACCATAACCAACAAATCAAAACTCCTTGCAATACGGAAGGTAACTCATAGACCTCCCCGATCACTAATAAGCTCAATAACGGTCGAATCATCCAATCCCTCAACAATAAAATTCGGCCAACCAAGCCGACTCAAGCTAGAACACACATCCACATTGGTCTCCCAACGAACTTCTTACCAAGGAAGCCTAAAGTTGTTCCTTTCCCCTTCTATAACTCCTGTCGGTGCCATACGATGATGTGCCCGACACCAAATCTATACCGAAATCCACAACTTTGCCTGGCGACATGCCCGGCCACAAGAAACACATTCCAAAAGTCCCTCAACACCAAAACTAAATCAATGATAGCAACCTCTGCTTTGACAATCATCACGAAGGCCCAACTAAGAAAAGCAATCCTTCCCATCCGTCTGCTGGTCCTCTGACACATAAACCACTGTACTAGAACATACTCTGACGCATCTCACCACTCACCCTGTGGCATTTCTGGCATAGCCCATAGCTCAATAATCCAAAATAGCCCAACATTGAGAAACCCGGTCTAAACCCTGATATCATATCCGAAATCTAACATTCCAAGCAGAGAGAGATCCACTCGGGCCTCCAAACCTCGGTAGTCCCTAAACAGTGCCGATGCACACGATCCACAACCACAATATGGCCTGAACATCAGAACTCCTAGTCTCCAACTCCATATAGCACACGAATCATAGTACCAAACCCCAATTTCGCCGTCCGAAAGCATACCATACCTTAATACCCAATAGTTTCACGATAGATACTCTAAAGCTTCCCTGTGCCACCAAGCCAACCCGAATATCCCTAGTCAATCTAACAAGAAAGTGTGGCAATACCACCGATGTTCCATCCATTTAATCATATTGCCCTTTTTCTAAAACATATACTCTCGTCAAATCACTTTCCAAATAGCTGTACCATTTTCCTTGATTATCTGAGGCTACCCACTGCCCAAGTGCTTTATGAACTCCCTTTCTGAACTGAACTGTAATCTAACACACGCAAGTCTCGGTCCTCCGCAACATACCGCTTATACCATACCACCCGATGATAACATAAAAACCTTATCTCCCTTCTGAGCCACAGATGCCTATGCACTTAACTAGTCAAAAACTTTCCGTTGGTCCCATCTAGAAGAAAAATCACTATGCATCCCATGCTCTGCATGTCCATAGAAAATATACATCTCCAAACCACGGTAAAACTCAACAAGAACTCTTCCAATTTCATTTGCACAAACTAAAGTGCCAGGACTGATTCCTTCTAATTATACCAAGCTAAGCAAACTACCAAAAACCCAAGAGCATTGCTACAAAATACCTGTACGAACTAATTATCTCGAACACACACAAAGAATTAATCAGATCCTTGCCATGCCGATCCGGTCTACTATCAAGCTTCTCCATTTGTCAAAATTTCCATCTGATTCATCTTCAATTTGATATTTCCCCTTGCTGCAGCACCATAATTCCTCAACCTAGACTTACTACACGAGAAGTAAGCATAAAACACACTAACTGAACCCATAAGCTGCTGAATACTTTCACAGTTATTCTGAAGAGCACCACGATCAAAATACTTTACTTTGAAGGGAATTCCCGCGAATCTAAATCTGTTACCCTTACCTTCTTAATACTAATGCATAGAATCCCATAATTTTATATAGAAAAATATCAAAGGTCTTGACACCTTCCAATGAAACTTAGTTTCTAATCACATATACAACCTCAAAATACCCAATTGCTATATGTAAAATCTTAAACACATTAGAACTATTCTTGAGAGTCATTCACTCTATTCGAACTACAATTAGCCTGATCCAACGAACAGAACAACCCGTGCCTCATAGCACTCCGACACCGCAGAATGTAACTTCATCTTAGAACAACCAACCACTTCCTGCTCTATGCACCGAGCATCTATTACCAACATCAACTCAAGCCTTCCGTGATTCTCTTACCCTATGAAGCATAATATAACCTTTGCAAAATTTTTCCTTCACTCTAACCATGTCTAATTCACTCACACGCCCCAAACTGGAACTAACATAGCACCTAACCATGTAATTAATTGCTCATAGCAGACTTTCCCACTTGGCTCGAAGCCATAGATCACGATACACTCAACAACTCAATAAACTCTTACTTTATTGATGCCACAATACCATAGTGAGATTAAACTCAAATCATTTATAAGGTTGTGAAAACACATATCATCTAATACGGTATATCCTCTGCAAATCTTGCATTCATTCCCGCAACAGTTGAGCCCACTATCTTAAGCGACACAAAATTCCAAATTTAAACACGTACTTTTGCATTACACATGGTATCTTCTAACATACACGTAAGGATCACACCACTTCAAAACACTTCTAGGAGATAAGCCACGTGCTTAGCCTCAATATAACATTTATGTATACCTTCCACCATCATACACATTACACATTCACTTAGCCTTCATGAGTCTGAACTCATACCGCAACACGTAATTTACTTCACTCCCAACTGGAGGCTTAAAAAGATTCTTTACACACCCATAACTCGGAGCTACACTCCCACTCACAATGGAAACCCTACACTTAGTGGCCCACCTATCATCCAGCAAATCTTCCTCGACACTTCCAACTTATATAGAAACATCACGCAATGCTAACATACTCATCACAACGCTATCCAGCCGCCATTCCCATTATTAGGGACAATACTGAACATTTAAGTTCAAAACACTTGCTCACACAATCAGCACCTCGGTGCTCAAGCGATAGGCAAATATCCGGCCTCAAGTCCTTCAGACTGGCCCAACATCAACTCACAGAGATCACGTCTCACCCCTCAATCAGGGAATCACAAGCCATCAAGGTACATCTGATACTGAGCGCTCATGCACGCATGCGAACACGTAGAAGGAATTTCAAAAGTTACTTTTCAAGCTGAATCAAGGACGCACGATAACAATTCAAGAACGTGAAGTTTTCCTAAAGGTTCTACAACCTCTCGAGGATAAATACGGATGTCTCCGTACCGATCCGCGAGACTCTACTAAACCTGCTCAGGACTCATAAGAGCTGTGTAACCTAGGATCTAATACCAACTTGTCACGACCCAAACCCCGCTCCGGTCGTGATGGTGCCTCTCGTGAAAACAAGGCCAGCCAACCAACTCGAATCGCCTTTTTCAAAAATAGCAATTTAAATATGATTTAATAGTAACAATTAGTGGAAGTACAACCCAAGCACAACCCAAATCGGGGTGTCGCAAGTCACGAGCATCTAGAAGAGCCTAAATATAATTACAAGGCCAGTAATATAAAAAATAGAATTTAGAATCAAAAGGAAGAAATTCGGTGCCGTGAACGCTAGCAGTCACCTTGCTCAGCTACGACAGCAAAATCTCCAATCAGCTCAAAACTCGCTACCGGTTGAATGAATACCTGCATCTGCACACGAGGTGTAGGGAGTAAAGTGAGTTCTCCAACTCAATGAGTACTAAAAGTAAATAACAACTAAGCAGTAAGAAATCACGTATAACAGATCATCATGCTGTATAGATGTAGAGAAAACCCTTTTTGAGAAAAGCAGTGAAGCTATGAAATCCTCAGAGAAAACATTTTTTGCTCAGTTTAAACCTCTTTTGAAAATGCCTTTTCAACAGTTACGCAAATGAATGCAATAACAATAGTGTATATAAGCATAGAAATCCACCCCTCGAGCCCAAAACTCAGTGACCAGTATAACATTGCATCAAGTCGATGAAATCAGAGTACAAATATTGAGGCAGGTATAGCAGATAAAGAACAAATGCAAGAGTGCAATGCAAAGCATATGACGGTACACTCTGGTACCCACTACGGCGTGCAGCCCAAGCCATCCATTTATTTATCGTCGACGACGCTCACGAGGGTGTGTACAGACTCCGAAGAGGCTCCTACAGCCCAAGCGCAATATCAAGTCATCTCGTGGCATCAACCAGGCTCTCGACCTCAATATCAATATAATTAACTAGGCTCTCGGGCTCAATATCAATGTAATCAACTAGGCTCTCGGTCTTAATATCAATATAATACTGCTGCGGCACCCAACCCGATCCATGCTCAGTCCAAAAATCATCATAAGTCCCTTGGGCATTTGTTAAACAGCAGCTCTCAGCCCAAAATATCTTTTAGAAATATCATTTAAGTTTTCAAATCTTAGAATGATGGCTGAGTTTGCAAAACAGTATTTAAAACCTTGGACTGAGATCAAATAATATGCAAAATATGCAAAAACAGTTATATCAATCCCCGAAGGATTCAAGTAATTGTCACGAAGACCAAACGTAACAATTAAATCCAAGTAGGATGATTCTCAAATAAGTTCTACTCGAAAACACAGTAAAACATCACTCGGGACAGACCAAGTCACAATCCCCAATATCAAACGACCCCGCACTCGTCATAGAGCGCGTGTCACGCCTCAATATAGCATTATGATGTGAAATTCGGTGTTTCAAACCCTCAGGATATAATTTACAATAATTACTCACCTCGAACCGGTGATCTCTAGCTTGCAACGCCTTTGTCCCCTCAAATCGGCCTCCACGCACGTCGAATCTAACCAAAACCACAACGAATATGTCACAATATGCTAAGGGGACAAAACCTAATCGAAAACATTCAATAACGGGCACAAATTTGGAAATTACCAAAACCTGAGCTCCGAGCCCACATCTCGAAACTCAGAAATTTTTACATAATTAAATTTCTCATCTGCCCATCAGTTTATACATAACAAGAATACCAAAATCGGAGTTCAAATGACCCCTCAAATCCTCAATTTAAGATCTCAAAATCCCAAGCCCTAGTTCTTTCATCATAGCTAAATTCCATGAATTTCTAGGCCAATTTCACAATATACTCGTGTTTTTAATTTCAAAAATCTTACCTCCAATCAATCCCAGTCGAATCCCTCTTCAGTTCCGTCCAGAAGCTCCCAAGGATGTTCAAAAATGGTGGAAAATACCCTTAGCTCGCGAATGAAATGTTATTTTAAAACCCTTCTGCCAAGGTCACTTTACTCTATGCGAACGCGGTCAATGCCCCGTGTCCGCGATGAACAAAAAATCATTGACCAAAATTACCCCTTCGCGAACGCGAACCATCAGGAACCTCAACTACGCGAATGTGTCCCCATGGTCGCGAACGCGATGCTCACTTCCAGGACCCTCCGCGAATGCAATGACCGAGTCGCGAACGCGAAGAACAAATACTCAGCGGCCCAACTTCCTGCTACGCGAACGCGTGATCCACACCGCGAACACGGAACGGCCTTTGTCGATCGCAAAGGCCAATTCATGCTTGCACTGCTGCTGCATTTTTCTGCGGCACCACCAAGCTCAAAACTCCATTTAAGCCATCCGAAATCATCCCGAGGCCCCCCAGACCTCAACCAATGGCACCAACATAACCCAAAACATCATACAAACTTGTTCCAATCATCAAAACTCATCAAACAACACTAAAACCATCAATTCACCTCGAATTCAAGCCTAAGTTTCTTCCAAAACTTCCGAAACACGTATTTGATCAAAAACCCAACCAAATCAACTCCGAATCATCTAAAATTTTGCACACACATCCCAAATCACCTAACGATACTTCAGCAACTCTTAGAATTCCATTCCGACCCTCGGATCAAAATCTCACCCATCAACCGAAAATGGCAAAAATACTTGTTTCGCCAATTCAAGCCAAATTCCACACCGGACCTCCAAAACCAATTCTGATCATGCTCCTACGTCATAAATCATCTGACGAAGCTAACCAAATCATAAAAACTCCGATCCGAGCTCGTATACGCACAAGTCAACTCTTGGTCAAACACTCCAAATTCAAAGCTTCCAACTAAGACAATTCTTTCAAATTCATTCCGATTGTCCTGAGAACCAAAACCAACTATCCACATAAGTCATAATGTAAAAAATGGGGCAAGTCATGCCCGAGAACTGGCAATCAAAGTTCAAAAGCTCAAAATGAAAGATTGGACCGTTACAAATTATCTTCGATTATATCCGAAATTCGGGCATGTGGGCCCAGGGGTAAATTTTATGAATCTTCCAATTAGGGGTCGGTAACTGCCCTAATAGTTAAATTATGAACTTTTGATCATATATTGACTTTTTTATATAATATTTGGCTAGTTTCAGGTGTTTTGGCACTGAGTTGTGTATTTAAAGTGTATTTGTGGACCGGAAGTGAGCTTGAGAACGAGGTAATTCTCTTTCCTAACCCTGTAAGATTGAACGCATCCTCTTAGCTACGTACGCACTAGGTAGTGAGGGTCCGTAAGTAGCTATATTTCATGAGATATTCCGGGTAGTCTTAGATTTACAACATGCTTTGATTGTGATGTTATATTTATTACCTATATTAATTATCTTAAATAGAGTTGAGATTGGGGATTTTGAGTTTGGAATTCTCCAACATAGATTTTCTTATTTTTGGGAAGAATTGAGGAATATATAATAACTCTATGAAATCCACGTCCACTCGCGTCGCAAGTACTTTCGTGAGTGAGGCAAACTTCTCTACTCTCATAGGAGCAGGTCGTTCACTTAGGAAGGTTAATAAATGCATCTATGATTCATGTTGTTCGAACCTCAGTAGTTCACATAGTATATTGAAGATCATAGTAAGGTGAGTGGTTATCGAGAAGGTTCTGATGAATTCCAGAGCATATGTGGCATTTAAGGACACCTAAATTTGTGAATTGATAGGGATTGAGGTAGGTAGTGAATGGTGACCAGATCTATAGTATTTCTATGTCAAGAATGATTCTACATGACAATATTATACGGATGCAAGAAATGGCTTCGGATTCGCAGAAGGTTCCTTTAGAGTGAGCATATCGTATTGAGTAACTTTCGAGTTGGCAGTCTGCGTGACTCGGTTGAGTTATAGGAGATCAGTTCTAATGACTTGATTATGTGTTAATGAGTTCCGAAGAATTCACCATGTTTATGGCAATGGCCTTGATTGATGTTTTCTACAAGTACGGAAGATTTATTGTGTGTGGTGATGTTCTCTTGAATTGAGTTAAATGAAAGATTCTCAATTGATGATCGTTCAACTTGCTTGTGGTTCAAAGGCAATTATTAGATTTTTGTATTTTTACAAGTTAGCGTATTAGTGGCAGTGCGATATGTGGGGTTGAAAGTTGCGAGTTCAGGGTTGTGTTCTTGAAGGGAATTATATGAGTTCTTGATGACACGGACGATTTCAGGTGTTTAAGAGAATGTTGACATTTTTTAATGTCGCCGGAGGAAAGTGCACATGTTAGCAGGTGCATTGTGTTTTAACTTATGGGTATTTTACTGTAAGATGAGGGAGTATGAGTGATGTATTAGCCATTAGAGTAGCGGTGTTGAGATTGGATGTGGAGATTTTGGTATTCATGAGGTTAAGAGACTGGATGTTCTCTTAGGTAGACTATTCCTTGGTTACGAATTGTGAAGAAATGTTAAGAATTGGATAATTGATAGTATATGTTGTTAAAAGGTTACTATGGACTTTTTAAAGGTTATTTACCTATTTGGGAATGATCAAAATTTTGTTTGGGGATTATTTATGAGCCTAATGAGAATGTGTATTTTGTATTAGATCGGATTTGCTTGCTCTTGCACAGCTGTTACCACAAGTAAATCATCGGGAAAAGTGGATGTTATTCACGCATTGGTCTACCTTATGTGTTTTTCTCTTATGCTTTATCAGATTTTAAGGTTTACATGATTATTCGCATGTATATTGTAATTCCATTTAGACCTTATGCCGTTATGGGCAAGATAGTCCTTGTGATATTTATTTTATTATTACACCATTGTGTTTGTTTCGCTCAGTATTGTTGTATGCCTAATCATCTTCCCACAATTTCATTTGTGCATTTAATCGTGCTTGATGTTGACGCACATGTGATTAGTGAGCCTGATCATTATGGCTCGATGGGTACCCTATGTGGATTGATATGATTGGATCGGGTTGCGCACCACAATGGTACAATGATGAGATGTAACTCCTTATGCTTATTCTGTGTGTTTTGCCTTTACTTTGTTGAAAATAGTTCATAGTAGGATTCTAATATTAGTCCGCCTTCTTAACTTGCTTAGTAGCCTTCTTATCTAACTTTCTTACTATTATATGCCATGTCTGAATTATTACTTGTTTAGTGTACATGATGTTTTATACTTCAATAGCACATAATAGGGGCGGGAGGGGGTGATTTATGTGGTACCCAATTTTTGCTTAACCTGATTATAGAAGGACCTGGTTCATCTATATGTTACAACTACTACTATTTGCAGAATAATAAGCAAAGAAAATAAAGAACACAGACATTTTTACGTGGAATAGACCTGGCTTAAAAAGGTGAAAAAATCATCACCTACTAATCAGTAGGATTTTCCCAAACTTTCACTAAAGTCACTGAGCCAAAAACTGCATTTACAAAAACTCTTTTGTAAACCTAGGATTAACTCGAATCCGTTGCGGCACATATCCTCAACTGTTGCGATAACTTGAAGTTAACTCTAACTTGAACACTCTAAGTACCTAATATAATTGCTTCTACAAAAGCTGAATGGTACAGTGTAAAATCACCTACTACAATCGAACTAGAATAAAAAGATAGACACTTGGAACTAGTTCTTCTATCTGGTTCAAGTAGCTTCAGGATTGCACGCTTGAATCACACATAAATTGCTTGCAAAATTGTCTTGCTATTTTACTCTCAATTTACGTTTAACTTCTACTTATGTTCATTACCTGTAAAAGAGAACAACACTGATATTTAAAGAGTTAGTAATTAGAGATTGACTAGGATACAGATGTTACTCTTCCATGGTGGAAGAGTTCTAGTTGATCTCATATGCTAATTCTATCATCTTCCTAAACTGTGTTCTCTTCGTGAAAGGAGACTTCCTCTCCTTATCCTATATGCAACATTTTCAATCAGATCAGGAGATAGTACTTCTGATAAGCTAGACTTATCTCCTTCACGTGCATCTCACATGTTTGGGTTAATCACGACTGTGCTTCACAAGATGGATCTGGTCCATGTCTGTGTTCTTTTGTCAGTCTTCAAAACTTCACATTGACTTAGGCCAACAAATTCTCCCTTTTTGATTATGAAAAACTTTATGCTTTTTACCCACTTAGGCCCTATAAGAACTCAGCTTATTCATCAATGCAAAGTTTTCAAAAAAATCACTTATCATCAAAGACCAAGTTAATTAGGTTATAAACATCACATATTCAGAATATGGAATGCACAGTATCACTTCCCCTTTTGGCATCATCGAAAAGTTGCATAAACAAAGGGTAAGTCCTAGACTTTAATTAGTACTCATGGCCATTGAGGCACCTGCAAGTGCAATCATGGATCAATCATCAATAATCAGGCAAACATATTTAAACTATCAAGAAAATATTAACATTCAACAAGAGCAAAAACAGTAGATATCATTGATAGAGGATATGTTGCTATCACAATCCAAAACTAGAAAGCAAAAGTATTTAAAAACATGAGAAAAAAGAAAAAAAAAGTCCTTAATCTGAGTCACATAAGGTACTAGACAGGTTCAGGAAGCAAAGGCTAGAATTCCTAAGGCTTGGGGGAGCTAGAGGGTTGGTTTTGGGCTTGGAGAAGATTTAGCATATTGTGAAGAATTCAATCATTCTTCAACTCTTCCTTAGTAAGCTCAGTTCGTTGAGCATCCCTCTCAGATTCCACCTCTGCCACATGAACCTTTAGCCTAGCTATTTCAGCATCCTTGGCTTCACTTTCCTGAACAAGAGCCCTGACTTTACTATTGATAGGTGTCTTCTTAGATGAACCAGGTTCATTTTGAATGGCATTTACTAAATAGTCACAAGCAAGTAGATTATGAATACAAAAGTAATCCTTGTTTTGTGGCCATTTCGCATTTCTTCAGAGGCACATTGCACCTATCCAGAATCGTAGTCAAAATAAATTCATAGGGGGTGCCATGAGCCTTGGAGCCATTGATGACCCGGTCTAGTAGCTTGATGATGAATGCAGGCCAGTTAATTTTCCTTCCACTTTCAAGGCACTCCATCAGTACTAAGTCTGTATAGTTAGCAATATGCCTTCTCTACTTCTTGGGCAGTAGGCATTCGTTGACAAACTCAAAAATGACTTGTGTTGTGGCTTCATTTTGTGCACAATGGATAACGATAGCGTTAGCAGTCAATTAAAGGTCTAACCAACCTGAAATTGCAGGTTGAACGAACGGTTAGGATTCCCTAGATTTTAGGCATTTTTTGTGGTTAGAATTCTAATGCGGACGGAACTGGTTCAAAGAACAAATGGATAGAATTTTTTGATGTGTTGAACATTGGTAGGACTCTGCTCATGATTTAAATATTTATATTCATAATTGTGCACAGAATAGAAAACATACCTTGTCACTCAGATGAACCAATACTGATGAACCAGGTTATTCATTTAGAATTCTCTTGTTCATGCCTCAATTTACCAAAATAGAGAAACAATTTGTTAGAATCGATGAGTCATATCAACACATGTCACAAGAGTATACTATTTACAGTATGAAGCTGTGTAAAAATTAATCTAGATATTTACACAAGTTCCAGATTTCTTAGCCAAAATTATTTTTTAATTATTTCCCTTTTTTCTCATTGTACATTCTGAATTGGTCTCATTAGGTGATCTTAATCATCCCTAATTCTAACATGTTCCTTTCAAAGCTTTCTCTACTCAGTGTTTTAGCAAAGATGTCAGCAATTTGCTTATCAGTAGCACAAAATTATATAGTAATAAATCTTTTCTCATAGTTATCCCTTAAGAAATGATGTCTAATGTCCATGTGCTTAGTCCTCTTATGATGAACTGGGTTCTTTGTCATGCTTATAGTACTAGTGTTATCACATAAAATAGGGATGCAACCAATCTCAATGCCAAAATCCATTAGCTACTGCTTGATCCATAGTAGTTGGGCACAGCAAAAGGCAGCAGCAAAATACTCAGCCTCAGTAGTTGATAAGGCCACTGAATTCTGCTTTTTACTGGCCCATGATACCAAACATGAACCAAGAAAATGAGCCATACCTGAGTTTCTTTTCCTATCCACAAGGAAACCTGCATAGTCAGCATCAACATATTCTACTAGATTAAAATTACTACATTTAGGGTACCAAAGACAAAGATCAATAGTGCCTTTCAAATATCTCAGTATCCTCTTGACAGTAGTCAAGTGTAATTCCTTAGGATTTGCCTGAAAATGAGCATAGAGCCCTACACTGAAAACTATGTCATGTCTACTAGCAGTAAGACACAAAAGTGTGCCAATCATACCCCTATACAACTTTTAATCAACAGATGAACCAGGTTCATCTATGTCTAATTTAGTGGCAGTTGCAATGGGTGTATCTATTTCTTTTGATTCATCTATTTAAACTTCTTAATCAACTCCTTTGCATATTTTTGCTAATGGATCATAGTTCTATTAGGGTTTTGTTTGATCTGCAAGCCTAAGAAAAAATTAAGCTCACCCATCATACTCATTTCAAATCCACTCCCATTAATTTTGCAAAATCCTTACTCAGTTTTTTAGTGGGTGCTCAAAAAATTATGTCATCAACATTAATTTTTACTACTAGTAGATCCCTACTTTTTTCCCTCAGAATAGAGTACTGTCAATCTTACCTCTTTTGAAGCCATGTTCAAGCAATAATTTGGATAGACGTTCAAACCATGCTCTTGGAGCCTGCTTGAGTCCATGCAAGGCCTTGTCCAATTTGTATACATGATCTGGACACTCCTTACTTTCAAACCCTGGAAGTTGTTTGACAAAGACTTCCTCCTTTAAGTAGCCATTGAGTAAGGCACTATTCATATCCATTTGGTGAAGGGTAAACTCAATGTGTGTTGCAAAGGCTATGAGGAGTCTTATTGCGTCCAGTCTTGCTACTGGAGCAAAGGTCTCATCATAAACTATGCCCTCCTCTTGGCTATAACCTTGGAATACTAGAGCCTTGCCTTGTTCCTTGTAATTTTTCCATCTTCATCAAGTTTGTTTCTGAAAACCCATTTAGTGCCAATCATGGGCATGTCCTTGGGTTTTGTGAACAGATGCCATACTTGACTTATTTCAAACTGATTGAGTTCATCTTCATTGCATTCACCCAATCTGCATCCTATAAAGCTTCAACATCATTTTTAGGTTCAATAAGAGATAAGAATTCATCAAAAGCACACAGGTTCTTTAATTGAGATCTGGTTTTGACTCTAGAATTTGGATTAGTATGAATGTTCTCAATAGGATGAGAACTTTGATACTTGAAAGGTTTCATAACCAATTTATTTATGTTGGAGTTTCTCGCATGTTTTGGTGTTGAGAAACAGGCTCATGAATAGGTTCCATTTGGGAATTGGATTCATTTCTTCTTTGTGCAGTTCCCCCTGTCAGGTTGCCCCGGATGGAAAAACCTGTTCCATCACCCGTTCCTTCTTTTGATGCCTCTTCAGCTTGAGCTAGGACTTCACTCAAGTCTCTTACCAACCCAATGGCTTCATCTTCATGTTCCTGTCTCTCGGAAAGAATGTTAGTTTCATCATAAACTACATGTACACTTTCCTCTACCCATAGTTCTTTTGTTATACACTTTATTAGCTTTGTTATGTGAAGATGTCACGCCCCAAACTCGAGGGACATGACCGGCGCTCGACCGGGTATCCCCAGTCAAGCAGACCTGGGTGCCTTTCCTATCCCACGCATTACCCCACATCTTCCATTACTTATTAGCCAAGTGAAATGACCATACGATTAATTTAGAACACCAATTCATTTCAAAACATAAACAAGGTACATGGTTACTAGCGTGGTTTACATTTTACATTGCCCCTATATACAAAATACATATTACATAAGTT
>MU760630.1:26953-40404 GCA_026770625.1 Nicotiana glauca
CCATCAATACTATTTCCGTCATATTCCACAATTCACAAGTGTTTCACGTTACAACAATACTTGCCCACGATAAGCCATAGATGTTAATGTCACCATTATTCCAGTTGCATCACTTACAATTTTCTTTATGTCATTTGTTTCTCAGCTAATACCACATATCATAATCACAACTATGCAAATCACCCAAATTCACAATTTACCCACGTGGATGTCACATACCAAACATTTGAACACCAACAAGGTGATTTTACAAAGTCAAGGTGAGCCATACATACCTGGAGCCGAATTCCTTTTTAGTTTCTACTTCCAACTTCACCAAAATCTTAGCAACATCAATCTAGTGCACAGATTAATACATATTTCTTAGAATCAAAGTTCACAATTACTACCCGAACACATTTAGGTTATCAACCCTTCTTTACACAAATTCTTTACTCCCTCCCTCCTACTCTTACTAGATTTTAGGTTTTAATAAACATGCATGATTGTTTCAACCCCTATTATCAATAACTAATGCATGAGACTTTCCCCTTCTCAATAAATCTGAAAGAATGGGGTAGGGATTTTACCTGTAGAAATGGAGATGAAGACACTTGCTTTAAAATTTCCCGGACCAGATACTTTGAGGAACAAGTTTTGAAGAAGATGAACTTTCTCTCAAGAACCCCTCCTCCCCCTCTCTTGTTTTTGCTCAAAAAAAGTGGTTAAAATGAGGGGTTAGGGTGTTTTATTAGAAAGGGGTTCGGGTTGAAAAATTTTAAAAAATTGGAGCCCGAGCAAGGTCTGCGGTCGCATTCTGCGATAGCAGAATCGAAATGCGGTCCGCATATTGGACCGCTGAAGTGCCCCCAAAACTCTGAAGGGTGTGCTTGGGTCTGCGACAGGAATGCGGTCTGCATTCCTGTTATGCGGTCGCATAATGGACCGCATTTTTAACTTCAATTTTTACAATTCTTCTGCTTCACTCTGCGGCAGAAATGCAGTCCGCATAGCTGATCTGCGACCGCATTCTGGACCGAAAAAATGGAAATTTTCTGGAAAATTGATTTTTTTGATTTTTAAGAGCTTAGATCACTACCAAGGGTCCGAACCGCGACGAGCTTGCGAGTTACTAACACATATTCGGAGTCGACACCACGAGTTACTAAGTTTTGAGACCAAAAATTATTTACGGGGCCTTACAGAAGAATATCCCAAGAATACTCCCTCATCACTTCTGGGATCAAATTTACCTAGGGAGTTCTTTTCATTATTGTGCACAAAACACTTGTATCAAAATGCCCTAAGGTGAGAATATTTGGGTTTCTCCCTTTAAGTAACTCATAGGGAGTCTTCTCTACAAGTGGTCTGGTCATGTACCTATTTAAGATGTAACATGCAGTATTTACAGCCTCTGGCCAGAAGCTATGAAGCAGTTTACTAGAAAGAGGCATAGTCCTAGCCATATCTTCAAGAGTCCTATTCTTTCTTTTTACTACTCTATTTTGTTGAGGAGTCATAGGTGCAGAGAAATTATGATCTATACCATGCTCATCACAAAATTCAGCAAACGTAGCATTTTCAAATTCAGTTCCATGATTAGACCTAATTGATGCAAGTTGATTTCCTAGTTGTTTTTCAGTTTTCTAACAAAGGCAATGAACATGACAAATGCTTCATCCTTAGATGTTAATAACAATACCCAAGTAAAGCTAGAGTAATCATCAACAATTACCATCACATATTTCTTACCACCTCTACTCAATGTTCTCACCACCAAAGATCCATATGGACCAGTTCCATTGCCCAGGTCATACTTACCATCTTCATGCTTTTAAATGAGGATCTTGCCTGCTTCCCCCTTGCACAAGCCTCACAAACTATGTCTTCCTTGAACTTGATGTTAGGTAATCCTATCACCGGGTCTTTGAAGACTAAGTTTTTGAGTTGATTTAGACTTGCATTACCAAGTCTTTTGTCCCATAGGAGGGGATCATTGTCCAACACACTCAAGCAAGTGAGTTCATTTTCTTGAAGAGTGGAAAAATATACAATGTAAATATTGTTAACTCTTTTTCCCTGCAAAATAATCTTGTCAGTGGTAAGATTAATCAAAAAAAATTTAGTAGAGGTGAATGCTACTAAGCTACCTCTATCACACAATTGATACACTAATTAGGCTATAGTTCAAGCCATCTATCTAGTAGGCATTCTCAATGGAATGTGAGTCTGTCTTACCTACCTTTCCAACCCCATTAATCTCACATTTCTTCCCATTTCCAAAGGAGACATTACCTTCTTTTAAGTCCTCAAGTGAAAGGAACTGTTTCTTGCTTCCAGTCATATGTTTTGAGCAGCTACTATCCATGTACCATATTTGGCTACTTCCCTTCACTTGGACATGTAAAACAAAATCAGGGGTTAGTGTTAGGAACCCAAACTAGTTTGGGTCACTTTCTATAGGCAAAGGGGTGAATTAAATTCCTTTTGGCCCATCCAGGTAGCCTATGTTGTTTTTGAACAAAGGTTTTGTTCTTTTGACTGGCCTTTTCCTTTGCATTACATTCACTTTTGTAATGACCAGTATTACCACAGTGTGTGCAAATTTTTATTTCAAAAAGTGTGATGTACTTTCTTTTGGGATCCCACTTAGGTGTTGCGGTCCCATAGCCAAGTCCTCTCTTGTTGCTACTGTGGTGTTCTTGTAGCAAGGATAGTGCATCAGAAGACTTATTCCTTATGCAAGTTCTGTCTAGTTTATGTTTTACCTTCCCTAGGTCTTCTTTTAAGACTCTTATTTGTTCATCTTTCTTGTATAGCTCATCCTTCATTTTTCCTAGATTTTCTTCTAAGGTGATATGTGTGTGATCTGCCTTCTTCTTAATTGTTCCTAATTTCAGTTTTATATTACCGGATCTAAGTTCTAAGATACTCTAGTCAAGTTCAAGAACCTAGTTCTTCAACTCAGTATTTTTACTATCACTCTCACTAGTCCTAGATTCTAGATTTTTGCACTTGGCTTTTAAGATCACACACTCCCTAGACATTTGTTCCTCCTCATTTTTTATTACCAGATACTCATCAATAAAATCTAGCAATAATTCTGAAAACCTTTCTTTAGAAAAAAAATTTAATCTTGTCTTTGAGATAAATCACACTTATATCTTGTTTATCATCTGATTCTCCAATGTCCATAAGTGCTTGTTCATCTCCAGCTTCAGTTTCTGAATCCTCATATGAGGTTTCTCCCCAAGCAGCAACCATAGCCTTTGTTGACCTCTTATTCCTTTTACGTTGAACCTGTTCCTTCGTTCAGCCCTTTCCTTCTTCCATTCGATTTCCTACTGAGGACAGTTCTTGATCATGCGGTCAGTCTTGCCATATTTGTTACAGCCCTCAATGGTCTGTTTCTTAAGAGCCCTTGGTTTGTTCAAGGTTATACCTCTTGAAGACCCTTTTCTCTTATCAGATACTTCTTAAAATCCCTTGTGATCATGGCCATTTCACCATCTTCTAGATCTCCACCTTCAGCTATTCTGAGAGCCAGGCTCCTTTCTTTCTTGGGTGCATCCATTTTCATGGTTTGCCTTCTTAGTTCATAGGCAGTGAGATATCCAATCAGCTCATCCAACTTGAGAGTAGCAATGTTCTTTGATTCCTTAATAGCAGTGATTTTGCTTTCCCAAGTTACTAGTAAGACCCTTGTGAAGATTTTCTCAACGTTTTCTTCTTCAAGGATAATTCTTCCAAGTGACTTAAGTTCATTTGTTCGTGTTTTGAACCTTGTGTACATCTCCTGGATAATTTCTCCTTCCTTCATGGTGAAATTCTCATATTGAGAATATAATAGTGTTCCTCTTGATCTCTTTACTTGAGGAGTTCTTTCATGGGTCACTTGTAGAGTGTCCCATATCTCCTTAGCAGTTGTACAGCTTCGAAACTTGTTGTACTCGTCTGGACCTAGTCCACACAGAAGCCATTTCTGGGCCTTGGCATTCTTTTCCCATTTCTTCAAATCTTCAGCAGTGCAGCCAGCTCTTGTCTTTGGCACATCCACTTCTTCAGCATTCTTCTTTGTAGTCGCCAGGGGACCATTAGTGACTATGTCCTATAGTTCATAGTCTTCTCTTATGATGTGGTCTCTCATCCCATTCTTCCACCAAGAATAGTAATGGCCATTAAAGAGTGTAGGCCTAGCAGTGGATTACCCTTCCCGGTTTCCAGGTGGTGCACTTATCCTGATCTGTTCCTAAGGTATTAACCTCTTCAAGGATAACCTCCTCTGATACCGATTGATATTTTATACTTCAATACCACACAATAAGGGGGTGAGTTTTCATCTTGATCTGTTCCTAAGGTGTTAAACTCTTCAAGCATAACCTGCAATGATACTAATTGATGTTTTATACTTCAATACCATACAATAAGGGTGGTGATTTGTGTGGTACTCACTTTTTGCTTAACTTGATTATAGAAGGACCTGGTTCTTCTATATGTTCCAACTACTATTATATGCGAAATAATAAGTAAAGAAAATAATAAACATGGAGCTTTTTACTTGGAAAACACCTGGCTCAAAAGGTGAAAAAACCACGACCTACTACTCAGTAGGATTTTCCCAAACTTCCACTAAAATCACTGAGCCAAAAACTATATTACAAAAACTCTTTTGTAAACCTAGATTAACTATAATCCCATTGTGGCATGCAACCTCAACTGTTGCAATAACTTCAAGTTAACTCTAACTTGAACACTGTAAGTACCTAATACAATTGCTTCTATAAAAGCAGAAAGGTACAATATAATCACCTACTACTATTGAACTAGAATAAAAGATAAACACTTGGAACTGGTTCTTCTATCTAGTTCAAGTAGCTTTAGGATTGCACGTTTGAACCACATATAAATTGCTTGAAAAATTGCCTTGCTATTTTGCTTACAATTTACGTTTAACTTCTGCTTATGTGCATTAACTGTAAAAGAAAACAACACTGATACTTAAGGAGTTAGTAATTAGAGATTGACTAGGATACAAATGCTACTCTTCCATGGTGGAAGAGTTCTAGTTGATCTCATACTCAACTCTATCCTCTTCCTAAACTGTGTTCTCTTCATGAAAGGAGTCTTTCTCTCCTTATCCTATATGCAACCTTTTCGATCGGACCAGGAGATAGTATTTCTGATACGTTAGACTTATCTCCTTCACATGCATGTCACATTTTTGGGTTGATCACGACTGTACTTTACAAAATGGACCTGGTCCATGTCTGAGTTCTTTTGTCAGTCTTCAAAACTTCACATTGACTTGGGCCAACAGTACGGATTACAATTGTTTCCTAGAGGGCTATCCGGGTTATAATCAGATTACTATTGCCCTAGAGGACCAAGAAAAAATCACATTGTATATCCATATGGCACATATGTGTTAAAGAGAATTCCCTTTACTCTCTGTAACGCACCTACGACTTTTTAAAGTTTTATCATGTTTGTTTTTACTAACATTGCTGAAAGGTTTGTAGAGGTATTAATGGATTATGTTTTAGTGTTTTGATATTCTGTTGATAATTGTTTAATGAACCTTGATAAAGTTATTTTTAGGTGTGAAGAGACAAACTTGGTGCTAAGTTGGGAGAAGTGTCATTTCATGATATGAGAAGGTATAGTTTTGGGGCACAATCTATCAAAAAATGGTTTGCATGTGGATAAGGCAAAGGTAGAGGCGATTGAAAATTTTCCCCACCAATAACCATTATGATCATCTGCAGTTTCTTAGGCCACGTATGTTTTAACATCGTTTCAATAAAGTGTTTTTTCAAAAAATTTCTCTCCTCTATTCGAGCTTCTTGAGAAACATATCCCCTTCAAAATTTGATGATGCTTGTCTGAAAGCCTTTGAGAAGATGAAGAAAAGGTTGGTAACTACACCAATCATCATTGCCTCGGACTCGGTGTAGTCATTTGGGGTGATATATGATGAGAGCAACGTCGCAATAGCAACTGTTTTGGGGTAAAGGAAGGATAAATATTTTCACTCCATTTATTACGCAAGAACTTTAAATCCATCCAAGATGAACTACACTATTACTTAAAAAGAGTTGCTTGCAGTAGTGTGGGTGTTTGACAAGTCCAGGTCCTATCTAGTGGGAACCAAAGTCATCATCTACACAAATCACTCAGCTATCAAGTATTTGTTTGAAAAAGAGAGATGCCAAGCCAAGGCTGATTTGTTGGGTTCTTCTTTTGCAAGAGTTGACATGGAGATTCGAGATCGAAAAGGAACAAAGAATCAAGTGGTTGATCACTTGTCCAGATTAGAAAATCGAAACCATATGGCTGAGTGAGGCTCAATTAAAGAAACCTTTCCATATGAGCAGTTATTGACAGTCACCTCAAGTGCAGATATGAATTTCATTACAAGTACTATAATGCCATTGGAATTGATACCGGATAACAAAAGAAGATTTCTACATGATGTAAGGCTCTACTTATGGGATGAGCCATTCCTATATAAGCAGTGCACAAATCAGTTGGTAAGAATGTGTGTTCCTGAAGAGGAGTGATACGCTCAAATTACACTTTAATAATTCGTGTAAGGCGGTCGATGTCAAATATAATAACCCAACAAGGTTGGGGTCGAATCCCATAGGGAATAGGTGTGAAAAGGTTACTTAACTTAGTGTGTTGCCCGACTGAGATCGTAATTCTACTCGGTTAATAGTAACATGTATGTAGAGTGATGGTATCGAGAGTATGGAAGACAGTTGATTTGGAATGATAACTATTTGAATTTTTTATATGATAATTAATGAGATTGATTAAACCAAGGTTGTGTCCCCTTTAATGAAGTATAATGCTATCGGTGTTAATATGATATATTTCTAATGGTCAGTTCTTGATATGCAATTGATGTCTAAGAAACTACCCAATATTTCCAAATAGTTGAGTAGTATTTCCTCTTCTAAATTTTCCCAAATGTAAAAGGGTTGCAATTCATAACCATCAATGTATGCCAAATAAAACCCACTTATCCCTAAGAGATTTTATTAAACAAGGTGTAAGGCCTTGAGTCTTTGCTATTTACTTCTACCAAGTTCTAACCCACTTTCCCAAGTAAAGCAAGAATTTAATGGCTTGTGTTAATGTTTGCAACCACCAACAATAAATGAAGAACAAGAAGTAAATAGATATCAACCAACCATTATACATATATTCAATGTCAAACACCCATTAACATAACACCCATTTAGGGTCCACAACCTTAGTATTTAGAGTTAGCTACACATACTAAAATACAAAAGACAAAGAGTATTTAATGTCATAAAATGCTTACAAAGGAGAGAATCTTCCACCCAAAAGCTTCCAAAAAGATAGAATATTTGTGTCTTGGAATGTAGTGTAAAAAGTAGACAAGATGAGCCCACAAAAGTCTCTTAAAACTCTTTATAGGGAGACCAATTTCGGGACAGAAATGGACAATTTTACCCTTCCAGGTCACTTCTGCGACCGCAGATCTGTCGCAGAACAGGTCTGCGGTCCGCATTCTGAGCAGCTCCTCCGCAGATCCAAAACCCTAGTGGTCAGTTCTTCATCGCATTTCCATTCTGCGGTCCGCAATTGAGTTATGCGACCGCAGATTTGCATCGCATCCTGACCCTGAGTTTTCTTCTTGTTCATTCTGCGGCACATCTGCGGTCCGCATGTTGATTCTGCGATCGCAGATTGCGCCGCATTCTTGACATGAATTTCAGCTCCAGACTCTGTAAAACTCTGCGATTTGAGATCAATTCTGCGGTCCGCATGTGTGATCTGCGACCGCAGAATGGTCCGCAGAGTTGCACTTGTGCACTATTTTGCTCTTTTCTTCTTTTTTTGCTCACATTTTCATATCCTTGGTCTTCCCTTCCTCTTGCGCTGTAAGAGTAACAAATCTACATAAGTATTAGTTATAATTGCATTAAAACAAGCTAGAACCTAAGCAATTAGTATTGAAATGTGCCGAAATTCTCCGGCACATCAACACCCCCAACTTAAACTCTTGCTTGTCCTCAAGCAAGCAAAACATACTTAGCCTATTCTAAACTCTATTTACAAATAACAATAGTGACTCAGGACGGTGTTCATTGCTAGTTCTTCAAGCATGTATTTACAATTGCTTCACCCTTCCTAGATTAAGAATATGTACAGAGAAAACTAATCAATCATGTGAACTTCGAGCCTCAACATTGTGACTAGATGTTACCCTCAGCTGAGTGCACTCTCGTTTGACTCAAAAAGCTCAACTTCAGTTCAACTCCACAGTTCATATACCCTCACCAGAAAGAAAATCCCAGAATCACAATATTTACAAGGAAGAAAAAGAGGGAACATTTACAAACACACTCACTCTCAGAACGAACTTCAAGTGCTACAACATGTCATACCATAGGCTTGCCCTTATTTTAATTCGCCGCTTATTCAAGAATGTTCGGTTGGAGGTCTCATAAGGGCTTTTTGGCTTGTAATGTAGGTTCAGGGATGGGTTGGATAAACATTTGGGTACAAGTGACTTCACCCTCTTTGAACACTAATCACATTTTACCATTCTTTTGCACTCCTTTTCAAACCCCCATATCTTTGTTTTCGTCTAGCCTCCAGTATAGAGCTACCTTACATACCTTTTCATTGTTGTTCAAGACTCCCAATTTTGTAAACATAAGCATTATTATATTTTCTTTTCTTTTTCTTTTTCTTCTCTTGCTTTTGATCAAATTTTTTTTTTTTGGAGCTTGAACAATTTCACAAACTCTTTTGAGGCATGTTGCCCTAAACTCACATACTACCTTAACGATTTTCCACTTTGACCTTACCCCCAACTTAGGCTTTTAGCCTCATTCTCAATGTTCAAAGAGGGACGGGTTCAAGAGAGGAATTTGCTTTTCAAAACGGGAAAGGTTTGTAATGAGTTGGCCAAAGAAAGGTTAAAAAGGCTCAAATTGGGTGCTAGTGGTATCTTTTATGCACGGGTAGGCTTGAAAGGCTAAAGAGGTTTTGCACATAATCACAACGAATGCCTAAGATCATTCCTCCAACCAAACATACTATCATTAGCATTGAAAAACTAACCGGGCAAGTTCTAGATGACAGAAGTAAACACAAGAATTATATACAAACAGAGAACTCACACACACATTGTATATGAACTGCTTCATTCACCTTATTTGACACTTTCGAGCAACCATTCCGCAACTCAAAGCTTTCATCAAAATCACGAGTATAATTATGGGTTGCCATAGAGTCACAGAGCGAGCCTCAGATTCACAGAATTGATCATAGAGACAAATTCCCTTAAGACAGTCGTCAATCTATCTATCATTGGGAAAAGTCGACAAGAATGACTATAGGAGGGTATGCGCTATGTACAGGTATACATGCTCGATACTAGGCAACTACACCAAACTGGTCACAATGATTTACACCTAAGATCCTGATTCTACTATTACACCCTTGGAAAAGAACCAGAAAAAGAAAAACCAAGGGGAATTGATTCACAAACTGCTATTAACAAACACAAACTCAACAACAGAAATTTAAAACAACATCATGATATCACTCATATACCAACGTTATATTAATGTTCACAGATGCATGATACGCATAAGTACATGAGTTTCTATCTATATACAGAACAAAAATCATACAATGCTACCTGCCCACCCCCAACTGAAAATGATGCATTGTCCCCAATGCATATAAGTAAAGAGTAGAGTTTGAGGGGAAGCTCCCTGAGGCACACTAAGTGCTATGGGAGTCGGCAGCTGGCTGGGTGCCGGAGGGATCACCCTCTAATGTGGCTGTTGGAACTGGCACTGGCTCACTCAGGAGTGTGATCTCCTCTGCTGGTGGCCGCTCTGTGGTAGGGGAAGGAACTGACTGTGCAGCTGGAACTGGTGTTAGAGGGACACTATCCTCGGCTGGCACATGCGAGCTACTAGATGCACCCGCTGTAGATGGGAAAGCTGTAGGGCCTCCTCTATCGACCAAAGATCTTTCCAGGGCAATCTTCATCTGTGCCCTATCTACCTCATCAGCAGAAGCATCCTCAATCTCATCAGCAATCGCTTCCCCTTTTTGTCAACCTGAGGGGCTTCATCACTGGAGAACCCCTAACTCTCTTCTTCAACTTCTTCCTCATCCTCTCCATCACCCTCCAATTTATCCGAACCACCAGTCTCCTCATCAGAAGCTATGTCAACAGGACCAGTGGGAGCTGTGGTATGAGGGGCAACGGGAGGAGGAACCACAGAATCCGTCATCAAATTTGTGAAGTCAAACCCCAAGTCAGCAGCTAGGCCCATGCCTTGATCACCTACCGGGGGGAAGGAAGGATAAAATATCAAATTCCATGTTTTGCATCTTTTGGAATTCGACCTTCATAGAAGCGACTTCCTTCTTGAGGTCATTCAAGCCACTCACCTCACCCCTTTCCAATTTTTCCACCCGCAACTCAATTCCTGCTAGTCGTTCCTCATGTAGTGATTGCTTTTGCTGAATGTCTTTCACGGCCGCTTGCATGGGAGTGAGGGCTTGCTTGATCAAATTAGGCAAATTCTTCAGAAGCTGGTCAACTTTTGCATTAGCTTGTTGGGCCAATATACCAAGCTTCGAGAATGCCGGAGTTGCAGGTGAGGCCTGAACAGAAGTAGGTTGAGCAGAAGTAGATGTAGGGGCAGTCTGAGGAGCGGAGGATTTTGCAGCATCAGCCTGAGGAGCGTCAGAAGGCTAGGATGAAGGAAGGTCCTCCTGAATTCAAACCACGGGAGGCACCACCGCGTCACCAAGACGCTTGATATCAATGATCCCTGCCTCCGTACCCATTTTATCTTTCCGGCTATCCATCGGGACATTGGCAGCTTGGCATAGAGCGGTGATCAATGCCGGGAATGGGAGAGATATAGCATCTTGCATTGCCCGCTTACCCATTTCTTGAAATATTATAGACCCCACATTAATCTTGATGCCTTGCATCATGCAAGCCACCAGGAGAGCTTTCTCAATGGAAATTTCTGTTTCATTCTGCGTAGGGATCAATCTGGATGCGAGGAATGCAAGCCAGTATCGTCCCTCCTGTGAGAAGCTTTCCTTGTATATTTTTTTTCCCGGTTGTATCCACGCAGGCGTCCCGCTGGCAATGATGGAGGCAATCCAGCTACGCTCACCCTCTTTGTTAGCTAACTTGGCATTATACTCCTCGGTTGATGTGCCATATTCCCAGTCTGGGACAAGTATTTTGTTTATGGCTTTGGCTCTGCATTTGACTGTAAAGCCCCGAACTTCTACCTTATCAAGGTATATCCTCTGACGTTTATGGTGCTTGGTTTTAGATGTCCCGTAGGACGTGTAGAACTCGCTCACCATTGATTCATTGTATTCAGCAGGAGGTTCAGTGAAGGCTAACCATCTCCTCCGCTTGATGTTAGCGAGGATATGAGGGTACTTCTCTGTCAGCCCATTCAAGCTCAATAGTTTTTTAGGTAATAGCGACCTTCGGAGGAGCCATGCTTTATACCTCTCCCTAGACCCCTCAACTCCCCAGCGGAGATGGTATTCAGCACCTTCAGCCTATTGCTTTCTCCGGGCTTTAGCATGTATATCAACTTCCGGGCGAAGCTCTTCCTCCTCAGGTTGGGAGGGCTGTGGTTGTGCATGTTCGACTCTTTGTTTCTTTGCCTGAGGAGGCTTGCTTGCTAGTCGTTTTTGTCCGGGAGCCATATCTGCACAAGGGTAGAATAACATGTCAAGAGATTGGGAGAAGAACCATAGAATTTACAAAGAAAAGTCAACTCTGCGGTCCATTCTGCGGTCGCAGAACCATTCTGCGGTCCATTCTGAATCACCGCCGAATTTCATGCCTAACAAAATGTTCAATCTGCGATGCATAATGCGGTCGCATAACCACTATGCGGACTGTAGAATCATCGCAGAATGAACATACGAAAGTTTAATTTTTTTTTAGATTTTCTGTTACCATCTGCGGTAGATATGCGGACCGCAGATCAATTCTGCGACCGCATTCTCCACCGCATTATCACCAATAGTCTCAACCACTGAAGGAGTCGCTTATGCGGTCATTCTACGGACTTCATAACAAGTCTGCGATCGCAGAGTGACCGTAGAATTCATCTTCTCCAAGTGACCTAGGGTTAGGTCTGCGACCTAAATGCGGTTCGCATATCAGACATGCGGACCGCAGAACGCATCGTTCTCAGCAGACAACCCTAATCTCCAACAATGGCTACCCTATTTTTGCTCAATCCCCTTCCCCACGTCATGCTTAGCCCAAAATCGACCACATTTAACAAAAATCAACCACACAAACGAACTTAAACCAAACCTTTGCACATGAGTTTGAATGAAAGAGAGAGCATGAGTTTCACATACCAGAATCAATGCAAGAAAAGTGTTGATGCTTGGTGATTGTTCTTTGCTTGGGTTCGATCGTCTTCTTTGCCCTTTTCTTTCTCTATTTTTTTTTTGTTTTGTTCTAATTTTTTTTTTCTTTTTTTTTTTGTGTATAGGAGACATACCTGGTAGATCTGTGGTGCGATCTGCGGTGGACCAAGCACCGCATAGCACATTATGCGATCGCATATGTGCTTTGTAGTGTGGTGCATTATGGAAATTAGGGGCCCCAAACTGCGGTCAATTCTACGGTCGCAGAGTCAACATGCAACCGTAGAATGAATCTTTTCACGGCATTCCAACTTCCCCTTTTTTGGACTCTTCTGTTACAATCTGCGGCGGATCTGCGGACCGCAGATCAATTCTGCGATCGCATATCTGCCGCATTTTTCACATTATGCTTTTCCTTCACTTTTTCATGCATTTTCCACCAAGTGTTGAGATCTTTTGAACTTCCTGCACTCTTCAGATATTGTAAATATATAAAGAAAAAAAGGGCGTTACCACCCATGGGTTACCTCCCATGAAGCGCTTGATTTAACGTCGCGGCACGACGGGATTAATGTCCTTTCAATTTCACTCAGTGGTCGGGCAAGGACCATCTTTTAGAGCCAGCTGCTCCACCAAATGCTTTTCACCATCACTGCCCAAATAATGCTTGATGCGNTGGGGAGACATTTACCACTTTCAAGGGGCCGGACCATTTTGATTTTAGCTTACCCGGAAACAGTTTGAGCCTTGAATTAAAGAGCAAGACCAAATCACCTGCCTTGAACTCTCTCTTCAAGATCTTTTTGTCGTGGACAAACTTCATCCGCTCTATGTACACAGCCGCACTCTCATAAGCATGGAACCGGAATTCCTCCAGTTCATTTAGTTGTGTTAACCTTAAGTTCGCAGCCTCAGCCCATTCCAGATTCAACTTTTTCAATGCCCACATGGCTTTGTGTTCTAACTCAACGGATAGATGACATGCTTTACCAAAGATGAGCCGGTAAGGAGAAGTACCAATAGGAGTTTTGTAGGCCGTACGG
>MU760631.1:13921-61425 GCA_026770625.1 Nicotiana glauca
TTGAAATCCAAGACACAAGCCCGCAACATATCCTCAAGCATCTGAATAGTCCGCTCGGCCTGACCGTCGATCTGCGGATGGAAAGTTGTGCTGAGATTCACCTGAGTACCCAAACCTTGCTGAAATTTCTTCCAAAAATTAGCTGTGAACTGGGCCCCTCGATCCGAGATAATAGAAAATGGAGTGCCATGAAGCCTTACTATCTCCTTGATATATAACTTAGCATATTGTTCTGCAGTATCGGTGGACTTGACTGGCAAGAAGTGCGCTGATTTGGTAAGTCAATCCACTATTAACCAAATTAAGTCGAACTTGCTCTGAGTGCGAGGTTACCCTACCACGAAATACATGTTGATCATCTCCCATTTCCATATTGGTATTTCCATAAGCTGAGTTAACCCACCAGGCCACTGATGCTCAACCTTCACTTGTTGACAATTCGGACATTTAGATTCAAAGTTCGCCACACCCCTTTTCATACTGTCCCACCAATAAATCTCCTTGAGACCATGATACATTTTCGTAGAACCTGGGTGCACGGAATACCTGGAATTATGAGCCTCCGCCATCACCCTCTCCCGAAGCTTATCCACATCCGGGACACATAGCCTACCTTGACACCGCAGTACCCCATCCTCACTGTCGAGTGAAAATGCTGAAGTCTTGTTATTCAAAACTGCTTCCTTCATCTGAGCCAATGTTGGATCCATAAACTGCTTTTCCTTGACCTCCGCTACGAGAGACGATTCTGCTCTATTATACACCACAACATTCCCGTCGTTTGATGTCGTTAAACAAACTCCTAAACTGGCCAGTTGGTAAATCTCCCGGGCCAAGAGCTTGTGATCCACTCCCAAATGAACCAAACTACCCATAGATTTCTGACTGAGAGCATCGGCCACCACGTTTTCCTTCCCTGGATGGTACAAAATGTTCATATCATAATCCTTGAGCAATTCTAACCACCGTCGCTACCTTAAATTCAGTTCCTTCTGTTTGAACAAATACTGGAGACTCTTGTGGTCTGAGAACACATCCACATGGACCCCATAAAGATAATGCCGCCATATTTTCAAAGCAAACACAACTGCCGCAAGCTCCAAATCATGTGTCGAATAATTCTTCTCGTGATTCTTGAGCTTCCTCGAAGCATACGCTATAACTTTCCCATGTTGCATCAACACACATCCCAAACCAACCCTGGAGGCATCGCAATAAACCACAAATCCTTCCGAGCCTTCTGGCAAGGACAATATTGGCGCCGAGGTCAAACTTGACTTCAGTTCCTGAAAACTTTTCTCACAAGCGTCGGACCATTGGAACTTAGCCGCTTTCTGCATCAATTTAGTCAATGGGGAGGCGAGGGTCGAGAATCCCTCTACAAACCTCCGATAATACCCTGCTAAACCCAAGAAGCTACGAATTTCCGTCGGGGTCGTAGGTCTAGGCCAATCCTTCACTACTGCAATCTTCTGGGGGTCTACCTGAATCCCTTTACTAGAAACAACATGACCCAAAAAGGTAACGGACTTCAACCTTTATTTACGGGACCTTACAAGAACAAAGTAATAATTCGTCCCATTCTTCCATTTTTTGACCAAGGAAGCTCAGTTGGGGTAATTTTTCGAGTGGTTTTCAGAGAAAACAAAAGGGTAAGTGTTCTTAACTCAATTTTTGGTTAGATTACTCGAATCTATTATTAGTTTTAGCATTTAATATGTGATTTAAGTTGGAAAAGTTTGAAAACCCTCTTGGATAGATTTGAGGATTTGGGGGTCAAATTATTATCATAATTCTGTAATTTTGGTATGGTTAGACTCGTGAATGGATGGGCTTTCATATTCTATAATTTTTGTCGGATTTCGAGACGTAGGCCCCATGGGTGAATTTTGAGTTAATTTCGGCTTTTTATTGAAAAATGTATTATTTTCTTATGAAATTGATTCTATAAAGTTTGTTGACCGTATCAAACTATTTTTGGCTAGATTTCGAGCCATTTAGAATTTGTTAATTGAGGAAAAAGGTCTACTAGTGGATTAAATTGGAGCAAGTCGAGGTAGGTATCTTGCTTAACCTTGTGTGGAGGACTTCCCTTTAGGATTTCAGTCTTCTATGTTGATTGTAGTTCGTGTACGCGAGGTGACAAGTGCGTGCTCGGACTTATTTAAGGTGAATTAGCCTTTTAGGGTTCTTAGGTCTTTATATTCACTGTGTATGAATGTGTTCTTGGCATGACTGAGTTTCCTATTTACTAGTTTCACCTCTACATGCTTCATTGCAATTATTTGCTTCATGATTCACTCATATTGCCTAACTGACTCCTATTTGATTTAATAGAAGAATTCCGTCTCTTCTATTGTTATGCTATCTTTTCATAGATGCTTGTCTTATTTGAAATTTTTTATTATCCTTCCTGAAATTGTTTAGTCTTAATTGAAGCAAAGATCATCTTTCCTTAATTGAATTGTCGAATATCCTCTAAATTGCCCAACCTTAAAAGGAGTTTAGATAACCTATATCTTTGTTGACTTGCCCTTATTTGGGACTACTTGACTCGTGTTGATTTCCTTGTTATTGACTTGTATATTGTGGGATCATTGCTACATGTGAGTTTTCCCATTGTTGAACTGTTCCGTTTATGCCATCATTCTTTTATGTGGTTATTCCTTGTGAGCTGGTTCTACCATTTCCTTGTGATTTACAGTCCCTGAGTTGATTTACTTGTCTTACCTTGTATTATTGTCATTGTTGTTGTTACACGTATTACGGTGATATATGAGTTTTCTGTTGTGCTGTAACTGTTGTTTTTTGTTGGTTGCGTTGCATGTTTACTTTGGGACTACAGAACGGTATTCCAAGAGATCCCCCATCATGTTTGCTTTTGGACTACAGAACGGTATTCTGGGAGATCTTCTTGCGCATTTATAATTAGGACTAAGGGACGATATCCCGGGAGATCCCCTTGTAGTGGATATTTACTTTGGGACTACAGATTGGCAGTCCAGGAGATTCCCAACATATTTACGATTTGGACTACGGGACGATACCCCGGGAGATCCTTTGAACATTAACATTTGGGACTGCAGGACAATATCTTAGGAGATCCCCTGTTAAAATCACTGTGTTCGGAACTATTATTTTCATTGATCCTATCCGTGTGTAAGCATTATATGTGTTTTCCGTACTATTCCTTATACTCACTAGCTGGTATGAACTACGTTAAGACATTTGCACAAGCATATACGTGGCTAATCACCCTAAGCATATAGGCGGCTTCTTGGTATTGTCGAGTATATATGCACACCCTTGTTTATTTGTCTTCCATATGAGAATGACTGTATTTGGTACATTAGTTGTTAGTATGATTATGTGGTGTGATGAGGGAACAGGATGCCAAGTGTTAGGGTTCAGGTATTGAGACCCATATTGTATGATTTTAAGATGAGGTGTCACAAGGTGACTTATATTCGAAGGTTATTTATTTGAGAAGATTATACTCGAAAAGTATTTAGTATGAAAGAACTACTTTGAAAAGAAAATTTACTTGAATGGAGTATATTTTGAAACATTTTTATTACTTGAAGGATTTGACTAATTAATTGAAGTTTGATAGCTAAAATCAAATGTGAAAAATTGTCGTTATTGTTGAGTTATTACTTTTCTTTGTTGTATTTGTGATTTCAAATTTGGGTTGTATTTTCGTTCAAGTTTATGTGTTCTTATCATGGTGTTCCGTTGTTACTTGTTGTTTTCCTTCCTTATTGCAATTATTGTGTTGTTAGCGATATCGCGTGGTTTTTATATAGATAATATGTTATGTTCTTTCTGTACTTGTACTTGTTTTGCTTATTAGACCAGTGGGGTTTTTAACTATTCCTCGTCACTACTCCACTGAGGTTAGTCTTGATACTTACTAGTCAACATTGTGGTGTGCTCATACTACACTTCTGCATATTTTTTGTGCAGATCCAGTTATTCATAGTTAGTAGCTGAGTGGATTCTTGCCGATGAGACTCAAGGAAATACTGCTACTTTTTGTGCAGGCTTCGAAGTCACTTTCCTATTTTATATCCACATTGATGTAATTATTTTAACACGATTTTGTTTATAATTTGTAGCAAAACTCTATAGAGCTTATGACTTGTACTACCGGATTTTGGGAATTATAAATTTTATAGAGATTTCTGCTTCAGGACTGTTAAATTTCATTTATTACTGTGGTATTTCACTATGAGTTAGGCTTAGCTAGTCCCTAATACTAGGTTCCATCATGATATTCGAACGAGGAAAATTTGGGTCGTGACAAGTTAGTATCAGAGGTCTAGGTTCGTAGGTGCTACGAGTCATAGGTGAGTTTAGTAGAGTCTTGGGGATCGGTACAATGACATTTTTACTTATATTCGAGAGGCTACGGAACTATTAGGACAATCTCACTTCTTTCATTCCTATTGTGTGAGCTTATTGATGTCGGAGCTTGATGTTTTATCCTTCCATTCTCTCACCGACGATGAGGACACAAGCTACAATTATCAATGATGCTGTTCCCGGACAGGTGTCGCTAGAGGCAGAGGCAGAGGCAGACGAGGAGCACTTGCCATAGCTAGAACACACTCCGGAGCAGCGAGTTCATGTTGGTCAGATTCTAGGTGTCATGGCGACAAAACTTATGGTTCCAGTTTAGCCCATGGTCGGGGCAGCAGCTTCCGAGGAAGAGCATCTTAGATTTGCAAGGTTCAAGAAAATGTGACCCTCCTACATTGGCTTCAGAGAGCGCACAGGGTTTATAGAGGAGTGACATCGCATTGTCCGCCCTATAGGTATTGTAGAGATGAGTGAGGTTTCTTTTACTATGTTCCAACTTAAGGGGGCAGCTTATAAGTGGTGGCAGGCATATGAGTTGAGTAACTGACCGATATAGCTTCACGTAAATGGGTTAAGTGTTTAGAGATGTTTTGGGAGGGTTTGTACCTTAGTCATTTCGGGATTCATGGCGCGTGTAGTTTGAGCAGCTGCGCCAGGGCACTATATCAGTATTAGAGTATGCCGTCAGATTCAGTGATTTGGCCAGACATGCTCCTGCCTTGGTCGCTTCAGTTAGAGAGTGAGTCCAGATTCATTGAGTTGCTCAAGCATGATATTCATCTTAACACGACCACGTCAGCAGAGGGGTTTCTTTGAGTGTGGGGATACTAGCCATATGGTGACAAATTGCTAAATTTTGGGAAGATATGTCACAACGAGGTATTCAGGTGAGTAGGGGACGCCCAAGAGGAGGGGCCCGGCCCGTTGATGCGTTTCACATAGTAGGCTTGAGGTGGCTGTGCAAAATGATGTCATTCAAGTATGCCTTCGATTTGTTATAGAGGAGCACCATTTGTAGTTCATTACAGTTCTACTTATTGGGGCAAGTTCCCCTATTTTTTGCTCCACTTATGGGTACGTATCATGATTAGAACTCTATTTATGTGATTAATCTTTTGGGAGGTTCTATGAGTGATAGCCGTGTCTATCATCTATTTCTAGTCATTGTCTAGAGTTATAAGACTAATAGTAAATTCCTGTTGTCCATTTCAGTAGGTTTGACGTGATTTCTGAGTATTTGTGGCTACGAGCTATGATTTTTATGTACCAACGGTGTGGGAGCCAGTACGTGTTGTAATTTTATTGACGAAACTTATCTAGTGAAAGATTTTAGCTAGTTTGATGTACACCCTACTTGTGATTCAGAGTAGAGGGTGGGACCCTCGAGATTTCATGTGACTTGATATGTTAGAATCGGGCTGTGTACTGCGGTGGAAGTTGTATCAGTTGAGATCCTTGTGATTTGTTCATATGCTTTGATTGTTTTCTTGTTATATTTTTTTGTAGGTTAGCACTCATAGAAAATTGTGCTTATCGGGCTTGCTTGATAGTTCTTTTATATGTTTCTCTTTACATATTCAGTCATTTTGTTTTTGTGTTTCTTAAATTTTAGCTTGCAAGGTGTGTGTCTGGTGGTGTTGGTTGTGGCTTGTTGATTTGGGTGTTTGGTTATGAGGTCTTCATGTTCTTGCATCATCATAAGTGTTGTGGAGGTTTGAAACGATATCCTATTTAATACGAGGCTTATACCCGGTGCTGGATTTGATTCGGGCAGATATTGTGATCATAAATGTTATTGCGGCCCTATATGTGATGCGTCATGTTGTGTGGTTGTACTCTATGGGTGTTGGCACGAGTTGATGCAGCTGTTCGAGAATTGTACCAAAAATGGGTTTAGAGTTAGGTCTCTAGGAAATGAATAGAAGGTGAGAATTTTGGCTCTAAGGCTTACTGGTATTGATAGAAAGGCTAAATTTAGTTAAGATAGTGTCGTCAGGTTTATGTGTATTAGGGTGACGTGGGATCACCCGTGGTTGTATGTTGGCAGTGTGCATTCAACAACTTGAGGGATTCGAGGTGAATCTTGGCACGTTCGAGGATGAACGTTGGTTTTAAGAGGGGGAGAATGTAATGACCCGGCCGGTCATTTTGAGAAATTAACCTCTGTTTGGCAGCGTAAGGTCTGGAATAACTTCATAATATGAGTATCGACTTGCGTTCATGGTTGAATTCAGTTAACAAATGATTTAGAGTCAAATTGGAAGAAGGAATCTAGTTTTAGAAGTTTAAGCGGTGGAATTTGATTGAAATTTGACTTTTGCGTAAACGGCCCTGAAATGGGTTTTGGGTGATCTCAACAGCTTCGTATGGTGATTTTGGACTAAGGTGTGCATCCTGATTCATATTTGGAGGTCCGTAGGTTAATTGAGGCGTTTCGGCAAAAGTTGAAAAAGTTGAAGTTTGAAAAATGAAGAAGTTTGACCCATAGTTGACTTTTGTGATATCGGGGTCAGAATTCAATTTTGAGAGTTGGAGTAGCTCTGTTATGTCATTTTGGATTAGTTCGCAAAATTTGGCATCATTCCAGGTTGATTTGATAGGTTTCGGCATGAGTTTTTGGAGTTGGAAGATTTGAAAGTTCCTAAGTTCGATTCATGGTGTGTGTGCCGGGTGAATCCGGGAGCCCAAATTCTCCATTGAAAGATCATCTCTCGGTCACGCTCCTCAGAGTTTAGAGCCAAGGAAAGAGTACGTCTCCGAGGTTCGCCTAAGAATTGATTCTTCTCCGATCATTGCGGCGGACCACGATAAACTAGGGGACGGCCCCCGAGACACGCAAGTCGACCTGACAAGGGCGGAGTACCTAAGGTCTATTCTGAAATATTGAATCTAGTAAGGTTATCCCTATACTATCGCTATTTGCCACTGCACACGGAAAAATCAGAAGACTTGACTTTTTTGCTATCAATACATTTCGGAAGCCTACCACGATACCTGAGGGTGGAAGGCCCCGATCGAGTTCTCGGCCTCAGGGCTCGTAGATATCCAAATTGAAGGAAGTGAGGTCCGAGGTAAGAATAAACGAGGAAGTCCCCTAAGCACATGGCTACACCTGACAGTTCAGGCCTATCTAAGAGCCTACTGTGAGGACTTGCGTCTAGTCGTTCCATCTTTGTACTCTTGCAATTAATATACATGTACTTTACTGAGTCCCCCTGCCTATATAAGGGGGACTCACACTACCTTGTAACGACTGATGTTGCTACACATCTCCACAATGAAATAATATTTCTCTCTCTTTTTCTTCTAAGTTATCAGTCTTCATCGACCCCGAGGTCGCCTCAGTACTTTATTGTTTCTTTGTTTGTTCATTATTATTTACCTTAAGGTTGATACTATAAAGCCTTGCTTATATATATCTTTACTTGTTATCCCCTTCCAGACTACCCTCGACAAGCCCGAGATAGGCTCGAGGCCCGTCTACGAGGTATCTACTGGCTAGCTTTGCGCCCGGGAAACGTCCCCTTACTAGTTCAATTATTGTTTTGACTGACTCGATATTTACTTTCTTACTGCACGTTCTATCACTAATCACCCTTAAAAACTAGCTCGAGAATAGATCACATATTTTTAGAATCCCATTTACAAATTTAATTGCACGTTCTATCACTAATCACCCTTAAAAACTAGCTCGAGAATAGATCACATATTTTTAGAATCCCATTTACAAATTTAATTGTTGTTAGCATTTTCATGGTAAACAGTTTGCCGCCCACCGTGGGGCTAAAAATAATAGTAATCATTTTCTTGCTAGTTTCGTCACTTGAACACATGATATCTTTCACACTTCTTCTTGCCAAAGATCTCCGCTTTCAGGACCGGACATTCTGCTCGATCGGCGAAATGGGAAGAGGAGATCTCAAGAGCGACAGGGGAACGAACCCAATCAACCCAGAGTCCGGCGCACCCTCGGGCTCAGTCCGAGTGCAAAAGCGAACTCCCCAACATGGTATCCACATGATTATAAGAGGGGATAACGATCCCTAAGGCCCCATGTCCAAGCAACCAAAAACATCCGCTACAGAAGGATCGACCCGGAAGCTCTTACCCGAAGAAACCCTCGTATTTACCGAGGAAGACCTCGAGGCCATGGGAGAACCACATAATGACGCGCTGGTAATATCGTTTCTATTAAACAACATAAGGATAAAGCGCGTGCTCGTGGACCCGGGCAGCTCGGCCAACATAATCAGGTCACGAGTAATAGAGCAGCTAGGATTGGTCAGTAAGAAATAATCCTCCCGATCAACACATCTGGCACAACCGAGAGCACCAAATTTCAGGTCATCGACGGCGACATGTGGTACAATGCTTTGCTTGGTAGGCCTTGGATACACCATATGAGGGCAGTACCCTCGACCTAACACCAGGTTGTGAGATTCCCCACAAGAAATGGCATTACAACAATACATGGAGAACAACGGCCAGTAAGAGAAGTGTTTGCGGTCTACCATGAGGCGTCGACCCCCATGCACTCAGCCTCAAATGAGGAAAAAAGCATGCAAACCAACGGAGACGACGAGGAAGATTTCTTTGCCCCCCGAACCTTCGTCGCCCCCGAAGAATCGGACGCGACCAAATTGACGGTCGAAGAATTGGAGCAGACCATTCTAATAGATAACCTCCCAGACCGTAAGGTATACCTGGGTACGGAGTTGACCCCCAAACTCAGGACAGGGTTTATTCGATTTCTTAGTAACAATATCGACTGTTTTGCCTGTTCCCACCTAGATATGACAGGTATCCCACCAGAAATAACTCCTACTGGCTGAGCGTCGACCCCAAATTCAAACTCGTAAAGGAGAAAATGAGGCCGCAGTCCGAGGTCAAACACACCATCATCAAAAAGGATGTAACAAAACACTTAAAAATTGGGTCCATCAGGGAGGCAAAGTATCTCGAGTGGCTAGCTAACGTAATAATAATGCCAAAGAAAGGGAATAAGCTAAGAATGTGCGTAGATTATAAGGATTTAAACAAAGAATGCCCCAAAGATTCTTTCCCGCTGCCCAACATTGATCGTCTTATAGATGCCATGGCCAGCCACGAAACCCTCACCTTCCGCGATGCTTATTCGGGGTACAATCAGATTCAGATGAACCCGCAGGACAGGGAAAAGACTTCTTCATCACAAAGTATGGAACATATTGCTATAATGTGATTCCCTTTAGACTAAAAAACGTAGGAGCAACGTACCAACGCCTCGTTAATAAGACGTTGGAACACCAAATAGGAAAATTGATGGAAGTAAACATTGATGATATGTTAGTTAAATCCCCGCGCACATAGGATCACCTGACCTGCTTGCAGGAAACTTTCGACATTCTCATAAGCTACAAAATGAAGCTCAACCCCGAAAAGTGCACCTTTGGAGTAGGCTTGGACAAATTTCTGGGCTTCATGGTCTCAAACAGGGGAATCGAGATCAACCTCGACAAAATAAAGGCCATCAAAGAAATCACAGTGGTAAATAACATAAAATTCATCCAACGACTGACTAGGTGGATCGCAGCCCTGGGTAGATTCATATCAAGGTTGTTAGACAAAAGCCATCTCTTCTTTGCCCTACTCAAAAGAAAGAGCAACTTCGAATGGACTCTAGAATGCCAAGGCGCCCTGGAAGAGCTGAAATGGTACATGTGAAGCCCACCCTTGCTGCACACACCCTAGGAGGATGAAACGATGTATCTGTACCTGGCTGTATCTAAAATACCGGTGAGAGGTATATTAGTCTGGGAAGAGCAAGGTACACAATTTCCTATGTATTATGTAAATCGAACCTTTGGGGACGCCGAAACCCGATACCCCCGTCTAGAAAAATTGGCAGTCGCACTCATAAGCACATCGCGCAAGGTAAAACCTTACTTTCAGTGCCACCGCATCTGCATCCTATCAAACTATCCCCTTCGAAGCATACTGCACAAACCTGAGTTGTCGGGCCGGCTGGCCAAATAGGCCATCGAGCTCGGAGGGTATGATATCGAGTATCTACCTCGAACGGCCATTAAATTCCAGATCCTAGCGGATTTCGTGGCCGATTTTTTGCCATCCCTCATCCCCGAGGTGGAGAAGGAACTTTTACTAAAGTCAGGCACATATTCTGGGGTATGGACCCAGTTCACGAACGGTGCCACAAACATCAGAGGATCCAGACTCATTATAGTCCTGAAGCCGCCCATCAACGGCGTAATCCGAGAATCCATAAAAACTGCAAAGCTTACTAATAACGAAGTCGAGTATGAGGCTATGATTGCAAGTCTAGAGTTGGCCAAGGGCCTGTGGGCTGAGTCCATCGAGGCAAAATACGATTCGCTCCTCATAGTAAGTTAAGTAAAAGGAAGCTACGAAGCTCGGGAAGACAGAATGCAAAGGTATCTGGATAAAATCAAAGTCACTTTGCGCCGTTTCAAGGAATGGGCCTTAGTCTATATGCCCCAAGAGCAGAACGGCGAGACTGATGCCCTGGAAAACCTAGGATCATCCGCCGAGGAGGAAGACCTACTCCCCGGGGCTGTGGTCTAGCTAGTCAAGTCTGTGGTTGAGGAAGGTCACGCGGAAGTCAACTTCCCAGCCTAACATGGGATTGGAGAAATAAATACATCGCCTATCTGAAGGACGGGAAGCTTCCCGCCAACCCAAAAGAATCAAGAGCCTTACGAACCAGAGCGGCCCGATTCTCGCTCGAGAAAAATAGCGCCCTGTACAGGAGAACGTTTGATGGCCCCCTAGAAGTGTGCCTTGGACCGGGGAATATAGATTATGTGCTCCGAGAGATCCATGAGGGCACCTGTGGAAACCACTCTGGGCCAGACTCCCTAGTCAGAATAGTAATCCGAGTTGGGTTACTATCTGGATAGCATGGAAAGGGATGCCAAGGAGTTCATCCAGAGATGCGACAAGTGTCAAAGATTCGCCCCCATGATCCACCAACCCGGCAAACAACTACATTCTGTCCTATCACCATGGCCATTCACGAAATGGGGAATGGATATCGTTGGCCCTTTGCCAACGGCACCAGGTAAAGCTAGGTTCATTCTGTTTATGACTGATTACTTTTCAAAATGGATTGAAGCGCAGGACTTCAAAAAAATAAAAGAGAAGTAAGTCATCAACTTCATATGGGAACACGTCATATGCCGGTTCGGGATCCCCTCCGAAATAACATGCGACACCAGGAGATAATTCATTGGGAGCAAAGTAACTCAGTTCTTGGAGGAAAACAAAATCAAAAGGATCCTCTCAACGCCATATCATTCATGCGCAAACGGCCATGCCGAATACACAATTAAACTATCATTCTAAACCTGAAGAAGAAATTAAAGAGCTCCAAGGGAAAGTGGCGAGAGACTCTACCCGAGTTATTATGGGCATATTGGACAACTTCAAAATCAAGCATGGTCAAAACGCCCTTCTCTCTAGTATACGGCGCTGAAGCATTAATACTAGTAGAGGTCGGGGAGCTAAGCGCTAGATTCCGACATGCCAACGAGGAGACAAACCACGAGGCCATGACAACAGCCCTCGAACTACTCGACGAGACGCGGGAGGCCTTGCTGGTTTGGATGGCTGCCCAGAAGCAGAAAATCGAAAGATATTACAATTAGAGAACAAACCTCAGGTACTTCAGCATCGGGGACTTGGTCTTGAGGAAGGTTACTCTCGCAACACCTGAAATCCCAATGAAGGGAAACTAGGCCAAAATTGGGAAGGTCTGTATCGCGTCCTCGAAATAAATTAGCAAAGGCTCCTATAAGCTTGGCACCATGGAAAGCGAGCAGCTCCCGAGCAACTTGAATGTGTTGATTATCAAGCGATATAACTATTAGGGCCTCCGATCGTGAAATAATCGCGAGAGCCCCCGATCGAACATCACCCTCTCTTCCACACAAAGAGACTCTCACCCCGAAATGAGTTTCCTACTGAAAGGGCTTTTCTAACAAAGATGACAAGCTAGTCCAAGCAATTTTAAGGAGCCGAGCCCATGAGGGTCGAGCCCATGATAACAAGACTATATGTAGTTGCAGCCTATATTACGCCGAGCAGTAAAGAATATATTTTTGGAATTTTCATCACAGCCTATATCTACGCCGAGCAATAAAGTATATATTTTCGGCATTTTCATCAAACGAATCTTAAATACTCAGAGACTTAAATGGTTCAGCACCCCCACCCCAGGGCCAGGACTCCAGATTCACGTAGCCCTTGCGATATGGCTCCAAGTCTACGAAGGGTGGTATTCAAGCCTTAACTAATCCGATATACTCGGAGACTCAATATAAGAAATTTGACAACTTGCACGACCCCAGGGTCAGGACTCCGGGCTCACCAAGCCCCCGAAAAACAACTCCGGGCTCATCAAGCCCCTAAAACAACTCTGAGCTTATGAGAAGCTGTCTTCAAGAAAACTCAATGACTCGGAGACTGCCGCCAATCTCCACATACTAGAAAATCCGAAATTGTAAGACCCTAGCGGGCAGCCTCGGCAACAGCAGACCTATTCTCCTTACACGGTAAGACGTCAACGGGCATGCAAACTGTAAGACCTCAACAGGCATGAAAAATCCCGCAGCTTCTGCTATACGTCGTATTTGTAAGAATCCATAAAGGGCATACACTTGGCTTAGATGCCTAAAACTGCTTCTCAGGATTAAAAATCGCCCCGGCCAAACGCACATGACTCCGGTCAAAACGGTTGCTACAACGCAAAAAATGCGACTCGGGGATGCCCAACTATCGCTAAAAAATCCTCCGAATCTACTTCAGATAGAACCGGTTCAACATAGGCTTCCCTCAACAGGCAAATAATGAGTCCCAATCACGTCGGCTCCTAAAATCGCAAAAGTGTCGATCTACTAGACCTATGAGCTATGAACCTTCCGAGGTGCTCAAAACATCACCGACTACGACTTGCAATCAAGGTTCTTTCAGAACCGACGACGGGTCAAGAAAAATACTCACTAAGACCTTAATGAGAGGAATCAAAGCCTACAAAAAGCCTCTGAGCCTCACATCAAAAGGTCTCTACGACCAAACAACATGAGTGCCATTATCGCCGGCTAAGCAAGCCTCTGGGCCTCACATCAAAAGGTCTCTACGATCATACAGCGTAAGAGCCATTGTCGCCAGCTTAAAAATTGGTAACTTGAGTATTAAAGTGAGCTTGAATCGTAACCCGATTTGGAGATCAGATCCTAAATATTTAACCTAAGCAAAGCCTCTCGGCCTCATATTAAAAGGTCTCCACTATCAAACAGCGTAAGTGCCATTGTCGCTGGCTAAGCAAGCCCCGGGGCCTCATACTAAATGGTCTCAACGACCAAGCAACAGAAAGGCCACCATCACTGGCTGAGAGCTCAGATGAGGTTTAAGGATCGATTACATCTTGGTTCGTAACGCGACTCGGAGACTGGACCTAAAAATCTTAAAGAGGGTGACATCGATGCCATTATCTCCAACCAGAACCTCCGTAAAGACCAAAGGGTCAATTACAGCTTGAATCGCAATGCGACTCGGAGACTGGACCCAAAACATTGCCAAGCGCCCAAGGGCGAGAAACAAAAACCACTATCGCCAATCGGAGCCTCCGAAAAGATCAAAGGTCAACTGCAGCTCGAATCGCAATGCGATTCGGAGACTAAACCCAAGAATTATAGCACGCCCAAAGGCACGACACAAAGACCATTATCTCCAACTCAAACAAGCAGGGCTCCAGTGTATATCAAGCCCGAGTCGGCTTCCCAAATCGGAGACCGGCTCTAAGAAAATTGCAAAACACCTGAAAGCACGACACAAATACCATCATCGCCGATCAGGGAAACTTGGAAGCTCAGGGACCGATTACAGCTCGAGTCGTAGCACGACTCAGGAACCAGATCCTAAAATAAACGAGAAAACAACCAGAGCACGAAACACCCGCGGCGATCACATCAACCAACCCGGAATGGGCTGCATAACTACACTACAGATTCAAGGCTCTTGCCGATAAAAGGAATAAATTCACGAGATTGTTCTCCTTCTACATATGTCAAAATAAAAACTCCATACACATCCAAGGAAAAAAATGGAAAAATAACATAAACTAAGCCTACAACCAAACTGACGACCTCAAAAGGACATGTCAAGCCACCTACAAATCCCCGGAGGTTCCCTTTTCAACGGCATCCCCACTCTCTGGAGATCTGCCCCCACTTCTAACACCGCTTGAGTTGCCTTCCAATGTGCCCTCAGTGGTTAACCTTTGAGGGTCCGGCCAAACACGACTCGTGGCTCTAGGCAAAGCCGGGCCTGCCATTTTGAAGGCCTTTTCCACGCAGAAATCTTCAGCGGCAGCTTCTCCCCCATGCAGAGATACAAGCGCCTCGGCCTCAACTCTTATCCAAAGTAGTGCGGCCACCAGCCTGGAATGGAGATCCTTGTTCTTGCTACTATCCTTCTTTGCATCTAGAAATTGGTGCTAAACCGAGGAAGCCCTCCTTGCAAGGCTGTCCCTCTTAGAAGTCACCTCATCCACGAGGCAGCTGATCTCGAGGATTTAAGCATCCCTGGCCCGAAGCTCCCTTTTCAATAAAAGCGTCTCCCTCTCAAACTACACAAGTTGGGGCCCAAAGATTTAAAAGCAATAGACTCTCGTGGAAGCCCAGGAAAATAGCAGGGACGAATAATGAATAACTTGTTCGGTTAAAATGACTATCTCATGATCACGGTGGCTTAGCTCGTCCTGATACTGAGCGAGGATTTGGCTGTAAAGCATTTTGTCCTAAAAAAGCATAAAAAGGATTAAGGAAACAAAGATCAGAACGGCCCGAAGCGACAGAAAGACGATAAAGGGGTTTACTCGCACACAAAGCTTACCGATCTCGCTAAAAATAGAGGGAGCGTTGTCCCTGGAGCTACCTTTGAGGATGATCTCCAGACCCCTAAGTACGTCTCCACCTTCAACCAATGCACTCGCCTCGGGAACATCCTTACAAAGTTCGTCTTACGCTCCGGGAGATCGAGGTGATCCCCCTTTCGGGGAATCGACGATAACTGGTCAGCCAACATGGTCAGCTTAAATATCTGACCCCCATTCAGTACGGGCCCTAGATTGAAGTCTCTTCAAAATGCCTGCTGAAGACACCTCGGCAGGTGAAGGACTCCGGCCACCTGCTGGGTGGAAATCGATACTCGATACTCTATCTGTTGCCTCACCATTATGATAACAGGCTGCGATAGCATCATACTCCTACCTACAGGCATTTATCTCCTCAACCCGAGGAGCAGCCGATCCCAGACGATCTTCAGAGGGTGCCGAAGGACTATTTTCTCCCTTTCAGCACGAGGATTTCCCGCCATGCTAGAAGCCAAAATTGATAAGTCGACCTTGGATTTCTCAACTTTGGTCCTTTTCGGCTCTGGCAGGTCGATAGGAGCATCCATCTACCTTTTCTCCTCCTCGTCAAGCATTTGGATATCCCTTCCGGCTGGTGACGCTTCCTTTATCACTAAGACCCTCCCAGACCTGCATAAGTATAAGGGTTAAAAGTGTGGAAAGGTAATATCCGTCAGTAGTAAATTACGATGGGGTGTGTAGGTACGACGAGAACTCGAGACTCACCATGATCTTTTGCCTCCCACTGGGCTCGGGATAGATCTCGCCATGCATGATCGTTATACGGTCAAGCAAAGTATAAACGGCTAACCCAATCTCGCAGATCTGACACCGCCCCAGGGTAGACTGCCTCAGCTAAAAAGACATAGAAGAAACGATAGAGTTTGAAACACAAGAAGAAACCACCAAAGGGAAGCAAAAGCCATGCATCCACTTATGCGTGCTATTCCACTTTTCGGGAAACGACATTCCTTTCGTTGGGATTAGATCGGACGTCCTCACTCAGAAAAACCGACTCAACCACCTTCATCCTCGAACTCCTCAGTACAGGAGAAAAGTGATCTCGAGGCTTGATGACAAAGCATGATTAAATCTCTGCAAAGGAGGTCAGGGCTGTACATCCGGATCAGGTGATTCAAAGTGAAGGGCAGCCTCTCTATCACACATAAATAATGCCTGATCATATAAATCACGTGCCAGAACAAAGGATGGATCTGACCCAGGATTACCTGATAACTCCGGCAGAAATCGAGGATCATAGGATCTATCGGGGGCAAAGACAGCCCCGCTAGTCCTAAAGTAAATGGGTAGGTATACATGCTCAGAAAACCAGCCCTATAAGTTGTAATGTCTTCATCCTGAGCAAGTATCTCCATGAGCACAACATCCCCGTAGTAGCAATCGAATTTCACTCTCTACATATCCGTTATAGAGCTGATGTATCGAGTTATTGGTTCACGACATCCTGATTTAGAAGAGGGTCTTTCGACCCTGAAATCCGAAGTCATCGTGAAAGATCCTAGGATTCATTCCTCGACACAAGGAGGAGCCGTCACTTCACCGTGAGAGAAAAACAAAGATGATGTTCGCGATCCTTGAAAAAGCCCAAGAGAAGAGGAAGGCGAAGAAGGTCGTACTCCTACTAAGAAAACAAGGAGAAGAAGAAAGACGGACTTCACAAAAGGGTTCCAAATGGAATACGGATGGGAAGAAGCAAGCTTTTCTAAAGGAAGCGCGTGTACATTAAAGAGAGCCAACCGCTGTAGTCAGTATTGAAGTCCGCAGCAGCTACACCCAAGGTGCACCTTTGCAGCCCGTAACCATTCTCAGGGACGCCGAGGGAAGCAGGAAGTCAAAATCATTTCTCATCACTTCCTTTCGCCTTCCAATCTAAGAAACGTGGTTACTATCTGTGTCAGGTGAATCCGGGAGCCCAAATTCTCCATCGAAAGATCATCTCTCGGTCACGCTCCTCAGAGTTTAGAGCCAAGGTCAGAGTCCATCTCCGAGGTTTGCCAAAGAATTGATTCTGCTCCGATCATTACGTCGGACCATGATAAGATAGGGGAAGGCCCCCAAGACACACAAGTCAACCTGACAAGGGCGGCCTACCTAAGGTCTATTCTGAAATATTGAATTTAGCCATGTTATCCCTGTACTAGTGCTATTTGCCCTTGCACACGGCAAAATCAGAAGACTTGATTTTTTTGCTATCAATACATTTTAGAATCCTACCCCGAGGGTGGAAGGCCGCGATCGACTTCTTGGCCTCGGGTTCGTAGAGATCCGAATTGAAGGAAGCGAGGTCCAAGGTCAGGATAAAAGAGAACTCCCCTAAGCACATGGCGACACTTGATAGTTCTAGCCTATCTAAGAGCCTACTGTGAAGACTTGAGTCTAGTTGTCCCATATTTGTACTCTTGCAATAAATATACATGTACTTTACCGAGTCCCCCCCCCCCTTTATAAGGGGGACTCACCCTACCTTTTAAACGACTGATGTTGCTACACTTCTCCACAATGCAATAATATTTATCTCTCTCTTTTTCTTCTAAGTTATCAGTCTTCATTGACCCCAAGGTCGCCTCAGCACTTTATTGTTTCTTTGTTTGTTCTTTATTATTTACCTTAAGATTGATAGTATAAATCGTTGCTTATCTATATCTTTACATGTTATCCCTTTCCCGCCTACCCTCGACAAGCCCGAGATAGGCTCGAGTCTCGGTTCCGAGGTATCTACTGGCTAGCTTTGCGCCTGGGAAACGTCCTCTTACTGGTTCAATTATTCCTTTGGCTGAGTTGATCTTTACCATCTTACTTCACGTTTTAGCACTAATCACTCTTAAAAACTAGCTCGGGAATAGATCACGTATTTTTAGAATCCCATTTACAAATTTAATTTTTGTTACCATTTTCGTAGTAAATAGTGTGATTCATTGTTTCTGCATCATTTGATGTGATTTGAGACCTCGAGCGAGTCTGTGTTAGGTTATATGACTTGTTATGCGTTTCGACGGGACCCCAGGGGACTCGGGTGTGTTTCAGATCATTTTGGGCTATTTTGGACGCTGACTTTTTTATATCTAGTGTTGTTCTTCGCATTCGTGAGGAGCCTCCCACGTTCACAAAGAAGAATTTGGCTTCTGGAACTTTGTTCGTCACATTCGCCTATAGTCTCTCGGTTCACGAAGAAGGAAAACTCGGTTGCACAGGTGTGACTTCGGAGGCTTATATCTCATAATCTATAAGGAATTTGGAGATAATACAAAAATGAAAGTTTTAGCCCATTGTGTTTAGCTTTTATTAAAATAAATCAATTGGCATTTAGATTTGAGTACAAAAATTTATGGTAGTTACACTACACGCTTTCCGGGGAGAGTTCGAAAATCTCTGCTGCATAGGGTTAACTTTGGAAGCTTATATATCGCAATATGTAATGAATCCACAAATGATCAAACTATGAAACTAAAGCCCTTTGTGTGTAGTTTTCATAACATCAAACCATTCATCATTTGGAGTTGTGTGCCAAATGTTATGGCCATTATACTAAAGGCTATCTGGAATGAGTTTGGAAATCGCTGAAGAGGAATTTGTTCATCACGACCGCAGGAGAAGGGTCTTGAACATGGAGAACAAACCCCTGGGCAGCAGAATAAAGTCCAAATTCGTCCCATTCCATTTTTGGACCAAGAAAGCACGGATGGGGAGATTTTTCGAGGATTTTTCAGAGAAAACAACGGGGTAAGTGTTCTTAACTCAATTTTTTGTTAGATTACCTAAATATATTACTAATTTTAGAATTTAATATGTGATTTAAGTTGAAAAAGTTTAAAAACCCTCTTGGAGAAATTTGAGGATTTGGGGATCAAATTGTTATCGGAATTCGGTAATTTTGGTATGCTTAGACTCGTAAATGGATGGGCTTTCATATTCCATGATTTTCGTCGGATTCCGAGAAATGGTCTCCATGGATGAATTTTGAGTTAATTTCAGATTTTTATTGAAAAATGTATTATTTTCTTTTGAAATTAATTCTATAAATTATGTTGACAGTATCGAACTATTTTTTGCTAGATTCGAGCCATTCTGTATTGGATAATCGAGGAAAAAGGCCTACTAGTGGATTAAATTGGAGCAAGTCGAGGTAAGTATCTTGCTTAATCTTTTGTGGAGGACTTCCCTATAGGATTTAAGTCTTCTATGTTGGTTTTAGTTCGTGTACGTGAGGTGACGAGTGCGTTCTTGGACTTATTTGAAGAAAATTGGCATTTTAGCATTCTTAGGTCTTTATATTCACTGTGTATGAATGTGTTCTTGGCATGACTGAGCTTTCTATTTACTAGTTTCACCTATACATGTTTCATTGCAATTAATTGCTTCATGGTTCACTCTTATTTCCTAACTGACTGCTATTTGATTTAATAGAAGAATTCCGCCTCTCGTATTGTTATGCTATCTTTTTATAGATGCTTGTCTTATTTGAGAATTTTTATTATCCTTCCTGAAATTGTTTAGTCTTAAGTGAAGCGAAGATCATTTTCCTTCATTGAATTGTCGAATATTCTCGAAATTTCCCTACCTTAAAAGGAGTTTAGATAACCCATATCTTTGTTTACGTGCCCTTACTTGGGACTACTTGACTCGTGTTGATTTGCTTGTTATTGAATTGTATATTGTGGGATCGTTGCTACATGTTAGTTTTTCCATTGTTGAACTATTCCCTTTATGCCAACATTCTTTTTTGTTGTTATTTCTTGTGAGCTGGTTCTATCGTTTCCTTGTGATTTACATTCCTTGAGTTGATTTACTTGTCCTACCTTGTATTATTGTCATTGTTTTTGTTATACGTATTATGGTGATGTACGAGTTTTCTATTGTGCTGTAACTATTTTTTTCTGTTGGTTGCGCTGCATGATTACTTTAGGACTACGGAACAGTATTCCGGGAGATTCCCCTGCATTTTTACTTTGGAACTATGGATCGGTATACCGGGTGATCTCCCTGTACATTTATAATTTGGACTACGTGACAATATCCGGAGATCCCCCTATACTAGATATTTACTTTGGGACTACGGATCGGTATTTCGGGAGATTTCCTTGCATATTTATGATTTGGACTACCGGACAATATCCCGGGAGATCCACTGCACATTTATGTTTAGGACTACAGGACGATATCCTGGGAGATCCCCTGTTAAAATCACTATGTTCTGAGCAGTTATTTTCATTGATCCTATTGATCAGGTCCAACCCTACACCACTACAGAGTGATGAGAGCGGTCGATGCAGCTTTTATCCGAGAAGGTCAGGATCAAATCCCCAAGGAGCTAGATAGGTTAGGATTTGGATTCCTATCTAAATTAGCAATGCGTAGTGCTTTTAATTATACTTCCAATCAAAATTGTTCATTTGTTACTTCTAATTTTATACTAATGAGATGCAAAATTAAACTAAGAATAACTGCTCTTAAGGTTTTCTAAATGGATAACGTGGCACTAAATTGGGCTGAATGTCATATTTGGGCCTCATGCCAAAGCTGTTCTTATTGTCCTTTCACGGTTTTCGATTAAAAATCTATACTTTATTACACATTTTGATGCATATAAATATTATTTTGGGTAGATCACCCTTATTTTTACTGATAGCCCGTGTGGCTTGTGGGGTTTATGACAAAGTGAGACCAAGGGCTTGTTTTTGGTGTGGATAATGAGAGTATAGCACGTGAGTTGTCCATGTAGCAAGTGAGTTGTCCGTGCGGATTCTAATATTGATACTATAGCACGTGAGTTATCTGTGCAGCACATGAGTTGTCTGTGGGGAATATAGCACTTGGGCTATATGCGCCTTTTCGGAGTCTACACACCCGCTGATTGTGGGTATCATGAGTGAGTGATATGAGATATGCCAGAGGGGCTGATTCTGTGTGATGTTATGCCCGAGGGGCTGTTTATAATATCCATCACTTTTATTCTCATTTGCATTGAGTCTCTGTTGAAATTGTTGAAAGATATCTTTAAATAGTTTTTACCGAAAACTGGATCTTAACGTGCTGATTTGACTCATATACTGATTTTAAAGCATGTTGTATTTACTGGGATTTCATGATGTGGATTTTTTATGTGTTTCCTACTGCTCAGTCTTTATTTACCTTTATTACTTACTAAGTTGGCGTACTAATATTAATCCATTCACCTTGTGTGCCGATCTAGGGGTTGCTAGACGTGCTAGCGAGTGTTTTATTCTCACCCGTCCCGGATTTGTGGAGTCAGCAACGTAGCTGCATGGCAATCACATCCTTCCTCTTCTCCCTCATATCTTCTTTTAGATACTATTAATTACTTTTCTAGACTGTATTATTCTTAGTTTTATCAGACAGTCCTTGGTAGATGCTCATGACTTGTGACACCCCGATGTCAGGCTTTTCATTCCACACTTTGTTAATCAAAATTATCTTATGAAGTATTGTTAATTAAATAGCTTAAAGAACTCTTTATTTTGAAATATCGGTTTATTTTTGATAAATATGTCGGCTTGCCTAGTTCCACGATAGGTGCCATCACGGCATAGTAGATTTGGGTCATGACAACAGAATAGTTCTATTTTACATATTGTATTTTCAGCTTATTACTGAATTGATCATGATTTTATGCAACCTTTTTGTTTGGAATACGTGAATGCATTTTTTACATTACTCGAACTGTTATTATGAATACATTTATTTTTTTAATATACTTCTGTATTCAAATTCTCATGATTCATGATTCCATTTTAACTTTACCATTTTTTTAAAAGTGCTGAAAATAATGTAATCATATGTAGTTGTATTAACAGTATGTTAGTTATGCTTAATACATGAATTTTTAGGTCTTTCGGTAATTAATGTACTCATATTAGTTGTATTAATCTATTTTTGAAGTCTAATAAAAACTTTTATTAAATACACTAAATATACATGAACCACTTACAATATATACATGTGTCATTTATGTATTCTGTTGTATTTCTGTATTTTTCTAATCATGTACATAGTTGTATTCTGCATTCAAATATATTTTAAATTGAATTATAACAATGTATTTAACCACTTACAATATATATACATGTCATGTTATACATATATGTGGCAGAGCCATGGCGAAAGTAAGAATTATTATTCTTGTTTTTAACTTGATTTTATGTGGTATTGATAGATCAAATTTAGATGTAGAGATATATGGCCTCTTTTATATATCTTTCTTAAATCTTATACTTTTGTAAGAAGGTCTCTTAAGGTTGGCACCGTTATCTCTCCGGATCTATACTGTAAGCAATTTTCCTAAGAAAAGTGGATATGATAATTCTCAGTTGGCTTATAGATGGTTATTTATAACCTTTGGGTCATCCTAAAGAGATACTTCTTCAGAAATAATTACATTAATTATTATATATAATGTGATAAACCGATAAGTCATCTCATATTTCGAAACCAAATTTTGTGATCCAAATCCTTAAAAATCATGGTCTAGCCTTCCTCGATTTGAGTGCATAGTTCAGGAATTGTTCTGGAAAGCTTTTATGTTAAAAACTGTTAAAAATAAGAAATGTTGCCTAAAAACTTCATTTGAGTTGACTTTGGTCAATATTTTTGGTAAATGGACTGGGATTCGTATTTTGACTATCCCGGTGGGCCCATACCGTGATTTGGGACTTGGGAGTCTGCCCAAAATCAAAATCGGAAGACCCTATCCCGAGATATCAGACTTTATCGAAATTTGAAAGTTAAAGGCTTAATGAATTTAAAATGTTTGATCAAGGTTTGGATTTCTGGATAATAGATCCATATTTTGGTTCCAGAATCCGCTATAGGTCCAATACCATATTTATGATTCGTCTGTTAAATTTGGTGAGAAGCGGAGTTGGTTTGATGTGATTCGGACGTCCGATTGTGAAATTAGAATTTTCAAAGTTTTCTTGAAAATTTCATATGATTTGGTGTTCAATTCATAGTTCTTGGTGTTATTTTGGTTATTTGATTGGGCGAGTAAGTTCGTATCATGTTTTATACTTGTGTGCATGTTTGATTTGGAGCTCCGAGGGATCGAGTGAGTTTCGGATAGGCTACATAGTGAAATTTGACTTGGAGATGTTGTTGGTGTTTCAGATCTTGTTACATGCCTCTGATCTCGCATTTGCTACCTCCAAGGGGTTTGCATTTGCGAGATTCTCATCGCAAATGCGAAGAGAAGATGGACCACCCTATGTTTGCATTTGCGAATATTTTTCTGCATTTACGATAGGACTGGGAGGGGGCATTGTTCGCATTTGCGATCAATGGGTCGCATTTGTGGTTAGCCCAGCTCGCATTTACGAAGGAAGCATAAATGTGGGAGTCTTTGCAAATGTGATGTATTTCTCGCATTTGTGGGCTTCGCATTTTTTATGCCCTGTTCGGAAATGCGACATCTGCAGCTGGGTAAATATGACTTAGACGGGATTTTTCTCTCATTCTTCAAATTTTCAAAACCTAAGACCTAAAAGGTAATTTTCCAAAGACTCCTTCTTCCCTAAATCGTTGGTAAGTGATTCTAACCTATCTCCTTTCAGTCTTCCACTAGATTTCACAAGTTTTCAACCTAAAAACTAGACTTTTCATGGTGGAATTGGGGGCTTTTGGGCAGAAACTATGGATTATGTAAATTGGGGATTAGAACCACAAATTGAGATTGGATTCCAAAATCAATTATACAACTGGGCTCGGGGGTGAATGGATAATCAGGTTTTTGTTCATATTTTAGGCTTGGACCAAGCGGGTCGGGGTGTTGACTTTTTCAATAGTGGCCTAAATTGGATTCTTTGCAATCGTGTCTAGTTCCTAAGGCTTAATGTGAATCGTTTGGTTGGTAAATTGCTAGATTCTATTTGTACGGAGGCTTATTTGAGAGGAAAAGGCGTGATTGAGCTTTCAGTTTGGCCGTTGGAGCGAGGCAAGTATCGTGGTTAATCTTGGACTTGAGGGATTAGGACTTATATGTCTATTTGCTACGTGTTTGAACTTTGGGTACAACGTATAGGTGAGTTGACAAGTACCAATGCGTTCTTATCGGGTTATAGCATGCGGTTGGGTCTTATTCATGTAGTTGTTGTTTTCCTTGATCATATTATTCATGCTTAAACTAGTTAATCATTAAGTTGACCATTCTTATCATGTTTAAGGATTTTGGTAATAATTGAGTATTGATTCAAAGTTGAGGATGATATTGTGGAACCAAAAGTTGAAGTAAGACTTGTTTTTGTTATTTCTATCTCCCTGGTGTCATTGTTCATTGCTTTTTGGTGAGGGAGAGTGTTAATGTACGAATGGTGATGTCGTGCCATCTTGTGAGTGTTAATGCACGAAGGGTGATGTCGTGCCATACTGTGAGTCATAATGCATGAAGGGTGATGTCGTGGCATATTATGAGTGTTAATGCACAAAGGGTGATATCATGCCATGTTATGAGAGAGTTAATGCACGAAGGTGATGTCGTGCCGTTTCTATTGAATCATATGGTGAGAGTGAGATTAAAAGCTCGAAGGGTGATGCCGTGCATTTTCCTTTGTTGTGTTTACTTGTTCTTATTTGTTCATGGTATATTGGTTGTTCAAGTTCTTATTACTATTGTGATTCTTTATCTTCTAGTCCGTTTAGCTTGTCTCTCTCTCGATATTACTTGTCTAGCTTTTACTTGTTGTTATCTTTATACATATATTGTTGAATTACGCAGGTTTATTTGTAGGTGACGTGTTATAGCCTCGTCACTACTTCGCTGAGGTTAGGCTCGACACTTACCAGTACTTAGGGTCGATTGTACTGATACTGTACTCTGCACTTTCGGTGTAGATTTTGGTATTAGTTCCAGTTGATCGAGAGGCATAGCAGCTCAGACCAGATCACCAGGAAGTCCATGTCTATCTTTTTTGTTTTACTGTTTCTTTCGTTCAAATAGATGTATTTCCTTCAGACTTTTAATTGCAGTAAATCCTAGAATGTTCGTGGATTGCGACACCAGATCCGAGTAGTAATAAATGATAAAGTTTTTTTATTGCTCCGCACTCGCTGTATTTCATTTTAACTTATTTACTTTTATTATGGAATGGAATAATGTTTGACTTAATAATTTCCTAATGTTGGCTTGCCTAGCAAATGGTATGTTAGGCGCCATCACGGTCCCGACGGTAGAAATTACGGGTCGTGACATATAAGAGAAGGCATATATCCGTATATTTGATTTTCAGATCTAACTTTTCTACACAATATTGAGTTAACAACTTGAATATTATCCTTATGGTACCCAATGGTCTCTTGATCCAAGAACAGGAAGCATTAAACTAATTATCGTTAATTTTGTTGTAATTTCTTGCACATCTAAGCCATGTCTTTATTCCACCCTATCTCCTCCCCTTTAAAAAGTTCATTCTCTACTCTATCTTCTTCATTTTCCTCCTCATCATCGTCCTCCAATCCCAAACTCAAAGAAGAAATTAGCTTTTCTGATTTGCAGCAATCAATTGATGACTGGAAGATCCCTAAACATCCATAGTCCAATATTTACAAGTCTTCACGATAGCCCTGAACGAGTGATTACCATACTTCTACAATTGAGAAAACCATTACTCTCGAATAGGATTATGAGGAAAATAAACTTTTAAACTCAAAGTCTATAGAAAAATATACACGAAAATACAATTATCTCCATTTTTATTTAGTACAAATTGCAGCTAGACTGCTGTCCAGGGAAGGTTTTGACACGTCTCTACTCCTCTGTCTTAGAAATTCTAGATTTTTAGACTTCAATAATTCCCTCCTAGGAGTGGTACAAACCAGCCTTTGTAGCAGTCCAATCACTCTGATTATTTTTCTAATTTTACAGTATCTCTGATAAATAAAAATATCTTAGATTCTTTAACTTTGAATGTTAAAACAGCTAATTATAAAACCAAGACTGGATAAAAAAATTCTTACCAGTAGCAATTATTTATAGGATACAGTATAAAGCTATGAGTTCAGCCTTTAATACTCGAGCCGTGAAAATCCTCAATAAAGGAGAAACTATTCTTTTTAAAATAGATCTACAGAGATCTTATTTGTCAATACTGAAACCCATTTTTTGGAGCCAAGTTTCTCTACCACAAAGCAAGTTACTATAAGATGCTGCTCAGGCTAAGAAACCGAAAAATACTATTCTCAGATCCAACAATATTCTAGCGGATCTGTAGCCATTTCCTTCCAAAGGTTCCTTAGCCAAAGATTTTCCATTTCTTCCTCTTTTGCACAGTTTGAGATTCAGACTGGAAGACATTCAATATCTTCTTTTCCGTCTAGGATCGAAACTATTAATTTTTACTCTAGGATCCCACAAGCCAAATATTCTGTAGAAACCTCCAACATAAGTTAATTATGAACAACCTCAATCTCCCATTTATTAGATTTAGGTGATGACCTAGGTGTTTTAGAAAAAGATTTTCAAATTGATAAAGAAAAACTTCGGGCAAATTTTTATTCATAAGAAAATATTTCAAAAGAACGTAGTTTTTCCAGAATTTTCAAGGAGACGAAAGAAAAAATCTCCAAAATATTTACTATGAGTCTTTAAACTTCATAAAAGTATAAATTAATTTCTTTGAATAGTTTGAAGCTTATGCTAAATATCACCAATTCGATTTTCCTTTTTCTAAATCAGTTAACGTTTCTAAAATTTGGAAAACCTTCTTTGGAGAAGAAGTCATCTCAAAACTTCCTCTGGCACAAGGATTTGCAATAAGTTATGCAAATACTTCAGTAATAGCTAATCCCTTCAAATTAAAAAACGAAAATGAAGCTATTACGGGCAAAGATATTAAAAATATTTTTGAACAAAATAATTACACAAACAAATATTTACAATCTCTTGGTGAATATTTAGTTACAAAATCACCTTGAGCATCTACTAGTTCTAAGCCAGCAAAAACCTCCATTTCTTCAATCTCATCGTGATGGCACCTAGTCTCTACGACTAGGTAAGCCTAACATTTGCAGAAAAATAAAATGAAAACATAAAAGCTAAACAACTAACAGGTAAATTTGAACAAGAAATTTAAGATGCCGCTTGGCATATATGATAACCACTCTTGAAGTGTACATTAACTCTCCGAAAACCAGGAATATCGCAAGTTTCAAGCTACAGAAAGCAAAACGGTGTTTCTACACTCTAGAATCTATCCAAAAGAGAAACACAAGAGTTGTTTGACACAGGGAAGAGTAGCTAGGGACTCCGAGTTCTGCAGATGCGACAGATATACCAGTCCCTATAGCTGGCTTGCCTCACTGATAACGCAGCTGGAAAGCGATACCTGGATCTTCACACGGGAAACATATGCAAGAAAGGGCATGAGTACACCACAACGGTACCCAGTAAGTGCCAAGCCTAACCTCGGTCGAGTAGTGACGAGCTCAGGTCAGGGCCCTACTTGTATAAATATAATGAAATAAGACAGAATTAAATATCACAGTCAAAATAAATACAGAAATCTAACAGGAATAGAATCTTAGAAAGACAACAGCTCAGAAAAGAGAGATAACAGCAGGGGATCTCTCGAGATACCGTCTCATAGTCCCAAACATAAATGTGCAGGAGGATCTCCCGGAATACGTTCCGTAGTACCAAAGTAAGTATGCAGTACAAGGGGATCTCCCGGAATACTGTTCCGTAGTCCCAAAGTAAATATGCAGTGAATACAGTTCCGTAGTCCCAAAGTAAATATGCAGCTCAACTAATAGAAATGACAATTACAACAACAAAACCTACAGTTTAGACTAAGCTCAAGTCAAGAAAAGCAGGTAGTTTCACTAAACATGCTGCACAGAGTTCAGATAGGCAGTTAAAACACGTAGGCTTGCTATTCTAAATTAACAGGATAGCTACATATGCTAGAGTAGTTCAAATAAAGAGAAACATGTTATGACTTTGTGAAAAATGGAGTTTTACATCAAATAGCTCGTGTACGTACTCATCACATCAAGTATACGACTCTCACATATCAATACAATACCAAATCTTAAGGGGACCTCACACAAGGTTAGGCAAGCCACTTACCTCGAACCAAGCTCAATCAATCAGTCACAGTGCCTTTCCTACAAATATACGGCTCTGAGTGGCCCAAATCTTGACAATATCAATTACATAACATAAATATAACTACAAAGAACTAATTTAGCTAATGAAATTAAAGTTAAAGCAAGAAATTGAAAAATTGCTCATAAAGCCACCCCAGGCCCACATCTTGGAATCAGGTAAATGTCACAAAATATGAACAGCCATTTACTCATGAGTCTAACCATACCAAATTTACTCAAATGTGTCACCAAAATATCGATCAAATTTTTCCTAATTTTCCAACTCAAATGCCTAATTAAATGATGAAATAAACAATGGATTAATGGAATACAACCAAAAATGAGATAGGAATCATTATCCAATAAATTCCTCTGAAAATCCTTCAAGGAATCACAAAAATCCGAGCTCTCAAGTCAAAAAATGAAGAATGAATTCAAACCCTCGATTTTGTTCTTTTTCTGCCAGCGAGCTTGCTTCTGCGAGCCCACAACCGCACCTACGTCACCGCATCTGCGGTAATACCTCCGCTTCTGCGAAAATCACTAACTCCAACTTCCTCCGCTTCTGCGACCACTAACCGCATCTACGTATGTCACAGGTGCGGAAATTGTTTCGCACATGCGGACCCAAGCTCACACTTGTGCCCTACTCTCTACTTTTGTGACCATCGTAGGTACGGGAAAATCTTGGCTCATGCAGACTCTGCTCTGCTCACCTAAAGTCACTTCTGTGATCCAAGTCCCGCTTCTGCGGGCTCGCACCTGCGCTGACCACTCTGCAGGTGTGATTGCACCAGAAATCTTCAACAATTGCAAAGTCCTAATCTCAACCCGTTGAGCATCAAAAACACACTCGAGGCCCCTAGGACCTCAACCAAACATACCAAACCAATTCTAAAACACCATACGAACTTCATCAAGTCCTCAAATCACATCAAACAACGCTAAAAATACAAATCACCCTCCAATCTAAACTTAATGAACTTGACACTATGAATTTCCACAACGATGCTGAAACCTATCAAACCACGTCCCAATGACCTCAAATTTTGAACACACGTCATATTCAACATTACGAACCTACTACATTTTTCAAAATCCAAATCCGACCCCGATAGTAAAATTTCCACTACCGGTCTAAATCTCTAAAACTTTGACATTCTCCATTTTAAGCCAAATGAGTGACGGACCTCTAAAACACAATCTGGACACTCCTAAAGCCCAAAATACCCATTTAAGCTAACGGAATTGACCAAACTCCAATCTGGAGTCGTCTTCACACAGTTCTAACTACGGTCCAAATATTAAGACTTAAGGCTCCATTTAGGGACTAAGTGCCCCAAAACATTCCAAAAACAAAAATGAAACCTTCCAGCAAGTCACAATAGCATAAAAAGATACGGGGAAATTAGTTAATAAGGGATCAGGGCTATAACTCTTAAAATGACTGGGCGGGTAGTTATATCCCCCTTTTAAAACAATTGTTTGTCCTCGAACGCGCATAAAGACATGAAGTGGTGGAAAGATGAGGATAACGGCTGCGCATATCCTGATTGATCTCCTAAGTCGCCTCTCTGACAGGCTGACCTCGCCACTGAACCTTTACTAATGCAATTTTTTTGACCACAACTTTTGATCATGCCTATCCAAAATGGCCACTGACTCCCTAAGATAAGATTGATCCTTGTCCAACTGGACTGAGCTGAAATCCTAAACATGAGATGGAATGTTGTGATACCTCTGCAGAATCGAAACATGAAATACCAAATGAAATCCTACTAAGATGGAAGGTAAGGCAAGCTCATATGCAACCTCTACAACTTGCCGCAACACTTCAATGGGACCAATAAACCTTAGGCTCAGCTTGCCCCTCTTTTCGAACCTCATAACGCCTTTCATAGGTGAAACCCAGAGTAAGACCCGCTCTCTAACCATGAATGCAACATCATGAACCTTTAGGTCTGCATAACTCTTCTGTCTTGACTAGGCTGTGCGAAGACTATCTTGAATAACCTTATCCTTCTGCAAGGCATCTTGAACCAAGTCCGTACCCAATAATCTAGCCTCACCCGGCTCGAACCAATCCACTGGGGACCGACACCGCCTACCATACAGTGCCTCATACAATGCTATCTGAATGCTGGACTGATAACTGTTGTTGTAGGAAAACTTTGCAAGTGGAAAGAACTGATCCCAAGAACCCCCAAACTCCATCACACAAGCACGGAGCATATCCTAAAGAATCTAAATTATGCGCTCGGACCACCTGTCCATCTGAGGGTGAAATGTTGTACTCAACTCCACTTAAGTACCCAACTCATGTTGTATGGCTCTCCAGAATCGTGATGTAAATTGCGTACCCCGATTAGAGATTATAGATACAAGCACGCCATGAAGTCTTACAATCTCAAGGATATAAACTGGAGCCAGCTTCTTGGAAGAATAGGTAGTCTCACAGGAATGAAATGAGCTGACTCGGCCTATCCACAATCACCCATACTGCATCAAACTTTCACTGAGTTTATGGGAGTCTAACAACGAAATCCATAATGTTCTGCTTCCATTTCCACTTTGAAAACTCTAACTTTTGAAGCGATTCACCCAACCGCTGGTGCTCATGCTTTACCTGTTGGCAATTTAGACACCGGGCACATATTTCACTATGTCCTTCTTCATTCTACACCACCAATAATGCTGGCTCAAGTCCTGATACATTTTGGCGGCACCCGATTGAATGGAGTTCCGCAAACCGTGAGCCTCGTGAAGAATCAAATCACGCAAACCATCCATATTAGGCATACATAGACTGACCTACATCCTCAATACACCATCATCCCCAATAGTGAACTCTTTAGCATCACAGTGTTGGATCATGTCCTTAAGGACATGCTGATGGGGGTCATCATATTGATGCTTCCTCATACGATCATAAAGAGAAGACCGAGAGACCATACAAGCCAATACTCAACTCGACTAAAAAATAACTAACATCACGAACTAGCTGGCTAAGGCCTGAACATCCAACGCCATGGGCCTCTCTGTTGTTGGTAGATATTCTAACCTCCCCAAACTCTATGCTCGACGACTCAAAGTGTCAAGACCCAAAAACAACAAGTCGTGATGGCATCTAACTCAACCCACTAGGTGAGCTAACTAACAGAAAGTACAACTCAACTGAGATTATAATAAAATAGAGAATAGATAACTGAACATCTACAAATTTACCCATGACCTGGTAGTATGACTCATGAGCTTCTAAGACTTGAAATTTACAAAGCTGGTAGGAATAAATACACATTCTATTTGAAAGATACATAAACAGAATAGTAAAACCTAAGCTACCAAGGATAAGAGGCGGCTATATTCGGAATGCGCGAACATCTTCAGAATCAGCACCTGACATCACTAGCAACACTGCTCTAGAAATCTGTACATATCGTACATAAGTGTAGTATCAGTACGACCGACCCTATGTACTGTAGGTATTTTATCTAACCTCGTCAAAGTAGTGACGAGGCTTCTAGTTAAAAGATTCTTATTGTTATTACTAATACATCATGAAAATTCTCCCATAGAAATTTTCCCTATTAGAACATGATCCTTCAACTGGCGTAAACCCCAAAGACTTTACTATTCTAGAGCTACCCATCCTGATGTAGCCTTAGAAGAAAAACCCAATGTTATGCAAAATAATTATAATGCCAATAATATCTATGAATGTAACATAGATGGTTGTTCTGAATATAATATTTGTCGCACCCCCTTTTTCTCACGAAATTGAGTTTCGACATTTCTGGGACTACTCCTTTTTAAGAGGGTAGGGAATTGGAAGAGTCGCCACCTGACGGATTAAGGTGTGTTAGGGCACCTAGAGCAAATAACTCATATAACTAGTTTACATCACTAAAGATCAGGTAAAGGCTCCAAATTACCTCGCGAAGAAGGTGTTAGGCACCCTTCATAGTCCACAACGGTGGGTCCCGACCAAACTTAAATTAAGCGAATTAGTATAAAAAGGGAAGAAAACAATTTGGAAAAATACAATATTCAATTCATGTTAAACAGGAGTATAAGGGGGGTGTGCCTAATTTTTTTAGCCTATAGGATCATTACATGCAACACTTTGTAACTCCCTCAAGTCGGGGTGTTACTCATAGCATTAGTGCACGGATTATCATCTCCTTACTACATAATAACTATCTTTAAGTTGTTACTTAAGCTATTTTCTAGCTCGTTCCTTATGCGTGCACTAGCCATCCCTTTCCTATGGCCCTGGAGGTATTAGGACCTCTATTAGGGATGGTTCTAGACCAACTTATGTTACTTAAAATGTGAAATCCATGCGACAAACAAAAACAAATAGGACTTTCAGATAAAGAACAAGCATGGTCTCACATTGACCTCCCCACATAGACAACAAAAGCATGCAATGGAATCAGCTAACTTTATTAACTTTGGAATCCTATAGGAAGGATATCTATGTGAGAAAATAGAGTGCAGAGATAGCTTTGCTAAGGTGAGCTTTAGGACCTATTTGTTTGCCTACTTATTTTATTGAACATGAATCTGGGCACTTCAGGCAATAATATAAACCCATAATCATTATTAAGTCCTGCGGATATATTGCCTAAGTGATTGACAATAACGAACAAATTGAGGATTGATCGACAGAATCCTAAGGGCATGATTTTTATAAGCTTTTTGATTATAGACCTATAGACATGGTTTCTAATTGTAGCACTGATTTTGACTTACAGGGATAGATTTTATTCTTTTTTAATCCTACAGGTATGATTTATAATTACTAAATTGACTTAAACCTCATAGGCATGATTCCTAAATTTGACATTGATTTTAGTCCTATAAGCATGATATCTATTGCTGGATTAATTTAAACCCTATAGGCATGATTTCTAGGTTTGAAATTGAATTTAATCCTATAGGTGTGATATCTATTAACTGTGTACCGAAATATGTAAACAGATTGTCGGGAAGGACATCTAATTGAAACAACAAGATCCTATAGGTATGCTTCCTAATGCACATTTGTTGGAAACATGTACAGATCCTAAGAGCGGTATTTCTAATATACAGAATTAAATAAAAGTCCAATAATCAGGATTTCTAGTATGCAAATGCAAAATACAGAAATCCTGCCTAAATAGTTCAAAAGAGTCTCATGTGGAACAAAACCCTATAGGCAGGGACCCCGAGCAATGCTCACATCAGAACCACACATTTAGAAAAGAGTTCATGAGAAATTAGAAAACCAGCCCCAGTTCGTCAGAGTTCAAAGGAGTCTCATATGGACCATAGGCAGTACTCACACTGGGGTGGTTGAGAACTTAAGGTACTAAGAGTATATAAAATAGAGAAGGGATAGTTTTTTTTTTAAAATAGTCAGATTTCAGAAGAAACAGGATTCAGAACATAGAATTGTAGGCAGAACTGCACCAAGGAAACATACAGAATTCATACTTAAACACATAGTTCAAATATGTTGAAGTCTAGTTAAGCTAAATACTCATGCTAGTACTTAATCATAGAAACAATTAGGTACAAATGATTAAACCGGTCATACACATGAATTACAGAGGCAGGGCATATGAGTTAAGCAACAAAATTTACATATTACATGTCTATAGTGTGCAAATTGAGAACAAGTATAGAATTGACAAATACTGAATGAGACAACTCAAAACGTAGGCTAAACTATGAAAAGGATTTACATAATTCTGAATAACTTAGTCTTAAGTTAACAATATTACTAAATGAGATCATATAATCATATAAAGGGCAGAGTCATGCTGGTAATTGAAACAGACTAATCAAGCAAAGCTGAGAGAATAGAATTGAAAAGGTTAGGGCACATCATTTAAGTACGAAATAAGCAAGTATGCCACAGCAGGGAAATCCTGGAATAACTTCTTACCATAGAAATTGGAACACCAGAGAGAACTTAAGTTTTTAGTGAGAGTATGGGCGTTCGAGTCTTGTTTGTCAAAGGGAGAAGGGATTAAATATAACTCAACTAGATACACAAATAATGTAATAAGTCAAACACACACAAGTAAGGAATGAAAATAGAAGTAGAATCAATTTATATCGGATTCAATCAATTAGTAGAACATAACCGCGTGTAATCAGGCGAGTACTAGGATACAGAATCAACCAATAGTCAAGTATCAGATCAAATAAGGTAAGAAAATAATGAGGACATGTAAAAATAAGGAAATATCAGTACCATACAAGAAAGGAAAGGGTGAAATCTCAGTAAAGATTTCAAAAACCCTAATTCTGGGTAAATAAAATTTGTCAACAATTAATGGCAAGAGTTAAGGAAAAATATACAAAAACATTAGGAAAAATAAGTAAATAATCAAAACCCTAGAAAAATAGGCAGAAATACAAAGACATATAGATGGAAATAATTAGGGTAAGTGAAATTAGTCAGAAGTAATGAAGGAAATCGTAATAGATACATAGAGACAAACAACAAATTTGGTTCATCTTTGAAAATCAAAACCCTAATTTTAGGGAAAATTAAATCGGTCAAAAATAGTAGAGAAACTATAAAACAGAGAGATAGAGATACCGAAACATTAAAGGAAATAAAAATTATTTCGGATCTGGAAAGATCTAAATCCTATTTTTAGGCTAAGTAAAATATTCAAGCAAAAGTAGACAGATTTGACGAGTAACAAGGTAAATAATAACATTGAAGCAAACCAATAATGAACCAAAATCTGGTTTAAACCAGAGATCAAAACCCTAACTAAAAGATACGAAAAATATCCGTACTCACAGATATTGAGATGAACACGGACGAGAATAATAAAAATATAAGAGATTATGGAGCAGATCTGGTTTGAGTCTCTTAAGATACACTTGCCATTTGAGGCAAATAAGTTTAAGTAACATAAAATACGGATAGTAAGTAAAGTAGTTAGGCCAAATAGGGAAAGAAATCAGGAAATGATTCAATTTCGGGCCGAAATTGAAGGAGAAATGGTGACGGAGGGTTAGGGTTTGAGAGGGTGAGAGGTGAGGAGATGAGAGGATTAAAGGACAGCGTATGGGAGAAATGATTTAGGTTTAGAGGTTTTTGGTATAATCAAAAAGGGTTGGGCGATTGGGGATCATTGATCTTCTAAGATCAATGGCTAGGATTAGAGATTATGGTTGGGTGGGTTATTTGGATGGGGATGAGTCTGGGGTAATTAGGTTGGGGTAATTGCGTTGGTTAATGTACTGGGCTGGGTAGGTCCGAAATTAATTATAAAAAGGGCTAGATTTTGAATACCTAACTAAATTAGTAAAATAATTTATAAAATAGTTAATAGATAATAAAAATATCATTTGTGCATGAAAATTATTTAAAATAATTTCTTAACATTATAAAAATATAAAAATTCATTTTCTATATAGGTAATGTAATTCTGCATATATATGGGCTATTATTGCAAAATATGCAAAATTAGCCTTAAAAATGCAAACATAATTATAAAAAATGTAATTACAATATTTAAGTACTATATGGTCATAAATGATGAATTTAGATTATTAAATCATCATAAAAAAATATGAGGAATAATTATTAGATATTTGTATAATAAAAAATACAGAAATAAATTAATTTAAAGCCTTTAAAATTATAGAATAAATTATAAAATAACACTTGTGCATGTTTGTAAATCTAATAATAATGCATGTGTACTATAAAAACATATACAGCAAATGACTATGGTAGCCATTGCATATCGAACATCTCATAACTGTTCTGACCAGCTTACTACCATGTCTTAGTAGTAGGTTTCACAGGTCAACTTAAGGGATAGTGAGATACCCATCTTGGGGGATTTAGCCTAAAGTTTCATAATATGAATTTTTGAGTTTTGAACACCGATTTGGAGTTGGATTTGGGTAAAACTAGTATGGTTGGACTCGTAATTTTTTGGTTTGCCAGATTTTGTGAGTTTAGTCGAGTTTCAAGGCGTGGGTCCGGGTGTGATTTTGGCCGAATTTGGTGTTTGATGTAGAATTCGATCTTTATCATTTGTAATTGTTTCCTTGGGCTTTATCTCATGTATTTGAGTTGCTTTTGGCTAGTTTTGACCCTTTCAGAGGTCGCTACGCGCATGATGGCATTTTTGGAGCATCGCTTGGCTTGATTAAGATAAGTAATTCTTCTTAACTTAGTGTTGGGGGTAAGAAAGCATGAATTATGTAATATATTATTGAAGTTGAGGTGACGCACTTTCTAGGTGATGAGTGTTTGGGCGTACACTCTGTGAATTGCGACTTTGTTGTGTCTAGGGCACTAAATATAGGCCATATTTTGTTGATATATCTGTTTTCACCATATGATAAAGTAAATAAGTTGTATATCATGCTAGATATCATTTTAGGCTTATGCTAATATAATTGGGAACCATAGTGGTCATTTCTTGCCGTCATCTCATTGACTTCATTGATATTTCGTACGCAGTCACATTCATGCATTCATATTATATCTCAGGATCAGTTTTTGCTTATTGATACACCATATCATTGTTTCGGGTCATTTTTCATGATATTGTGAGCCCGTGGGTGAGGCTGGATAGACTGTTGACTGAGTAAGGCCGAGAGCCTGATTATGTATAACAGTTATGGGATCGAGTTGCATGCTACAGCAGTTATTCTGATTTATGATAGAACGTGAGTTTTCCGTGTTGATTCTGATATTTATACTATAGCATGAGAGTTGTCCATGACGATTATAGTGCTTGGGCTGAAGAAGCCCTCAGGAGTCTGCGCACCCCCAGCGAGCGTGGTTGATTATTTTGAGGGATGGATCTTCCCTGGACATGGATTTTGTCTGAAGCATTTATATACCCGAAGATGGATCTTCTCCATGGGTACGGATTGGCCTTCCTCGGTGCTGCGTGACTGATAGTCAGTGGTGTATATATTCTGGGATGGATCTTCACCAAGTGCAAGTGTTCATTCAGTGGTACAACCTACATTAAACGGAGAAACATAAGTTTTGGACATATATATAGAACATGTATTGGTACATACAGTATGTATGAATACAGGATATAAGCATTGAAATACACCAAATACAAACATTGAAATAAAATAGAATATAAACAATGAATACATTTAATTTGAAATACAGTAAAATACACTGAATACAGATAGAAATACAGTGAATACAATCAATAAATATATTGAATACAACAATAATAATATGTAACGACCCGATCGGAAAATTTTTCTTCTAGAACCTTGTTGCCCTAAATAAGACTTCTCGTACGTACTTTTACTATTTTATGACTTGCGGGGATAGATACTTTGGGATTTGGAAGGTTTCGATTGAAATCGGAACACTTGGTTCCTTAAGTTGGCCTTAAAAGGTAAATTTTGACTTTGGCCAATATTTTGTGTAAACGACCTCGAAATTTGAATTTGGCGGTTCCAATAGATTTGTATAATAATTTCGGACTTGGGCATATGTTCGGATCAGTTACTGAATGACCCAAGAGCGTTTTAGCGTCTAATAGTGAAAGTTGGTTCTTTGAAGGTTTTAGAAGTTCTTTAAATTTGGTTTGGAGCGGGTTTTGGTGATATCGAGAGCCAAACGGAATTTTGAGATCGAGATTAGTTTCGTAATTTCATTTGAGACTTGCACGCAAAATTTGTGTCAATCCGAGTAGTTTAAGTATGTTTCGGCGCATTGGGATTAAATTGAAGAAATTGAAGTTCATAAGTTCGACTCAATTAGTATTGGGGTGTGATTCTTAGTTTTGATGTTGTTTCGGGCGTTCCGAGAGTTTGAGCGAGTTTGTTTTATGATTCCAAATTTTTTGGTATGTTCGGGCAAGGCCCGGGACCCTCGAGTGTCAAACAGACGAGGCTCGGACCAAGTGGGAAATTAGGAGCAATAGATGAAACTCCCAGTTGCTATCATAATCGCACCTGTTCTTGGCCAGCCGCCGGTGCGAGCCATGAGCCGTAGAAGCGAAACAGTTACAGCATCCCAGCGATCCACAGGTGCAAAAGTTTTGGCGCACCTGCATGACCGCAGGCGCGAGGACAGTGGTTGCAGGAGCGGAAGGCATGCAGAAGCGGCCCCTTTTGTCCGCAGATGCGGAGCTTGGCCAGGTAAGGTAAATGTGCACTTGCGAGGATTATGTCGTATGTGCAGGACCGCAGATGTGGCCAAGGCACCACTGGTGCAAAAATCGTTGGGCAGAAGGATTCATTTTATACGGGACTTAGGCCATTTCTAACACATTTCTCTCACTCTTTGGGCGGTGCTTGGAGCTTCTTGAGAAGGTTTTTCACCTAGCTCTTGAAGGTAAGTTATTTCTACCAATTGTGAGTTAAATACAAAGTTTATGGCTAAATTATAACATATAAATTAGTGAAAATTATGGGTTTAGGTGAAAACCTAGGTTTTTGATAAAAATAAGATTTAACTACAAAATTGATCATGGACTTTAGTGAAAATTATATATTTGAGTTCATGAGGTTATGGGTAATGACTTTCTTCGAAAATTTTTGGAATTCAGGCACGTGGGCCCGGGGGTTAATTTTAAGGATCTTACATTTAGGGTTGGGTAGCCTCTTTAACAGTTGGAATACAAACTTTTAAGCATGTATTGACTATTTTAAATAATAATTGACTAGTTTCTAGTTGTTTGATGCCAAATTGAGAGTTTGGGCACAATCTTGGACTGGAAAGTAGGCCCTAAGACAAGGTAAGTTTCTTTTTTAACCTTGTAAGAAGGAATTAACCCCATAGATGAACTTAATTAATATGTATTGCGAGTTTGGAGTGGCTGACAATCTTATTTAATGTTATTTTCAAGATGAAGAGGATGTCAAATGAGTGGAAGTGGAGTACGGTGGTTCTGTTATACAAGAACAACGATGACATCCAGAGTTGCAACAACTATAGGGATATCAAACTATTGAGTCATACCATGAAAGTGTGGGAGAGGGTAGTAGAAGCGAGGGTGAGGAGGACAGTTTCTATATCAAAAAACCAGTTCGGATTCATGCCAGGCCGTTCTACTACAGAAGCTATCCACCTTATTAGGAGGTTGGTGGAACAGTATAGGGATAGGAAGAAGGATCTGCACATAGTGTTTATTGATCCGGAGAAAGTGTATGACAAGGTTCTTAGAGAGGTTCTTTAGAGATGTCTAGAAGCTAAAGGTGTGTTGGTTGCTTACATTAGGGAGATTAAGGACATGTATGATGGAGCTAAGACTTGGTTTAGGACAGTGGGAGGCGACCCCGAGAATTTACCTGGTGTTATGGGGTTACACCAAGGATCTGCGCTCAGCCCATTCTTGTTTTCTTTGGTGATGGATGCACTGACACACCATGTTCAAGGAGAGGTACCGTGGTGTATGTTATTCGCTGATGACATTGTTCTAATTGACGAGACGTGAAGTGGCGTTAACGAGAGGCTGGAGGTTTGGAAACAGGCCCTTAAGTCAAAGGGTTTTAAGTTGAGCAGGACAAAGACGGAGTATCTTGAGTGCAAGTTTAGTGCCAAGCTGAGGGAAGCGGGAATGGACGTGAGGCTTGGATCGCATGTCATTTCCAAAAGAGGCAGTTTCAAGTACCTTGGGTCAGTTATCCATGAGGATGGTGAGATCAACGACGATGTCACACCCCTTATAGGGGTGGGATAGATGAAATGGAGGTTAGCATCTAGAGTCTTTTGTGATAAGAAAGTGCCTCAGCTACTCAAAGATAAGTTTTATAGGGTGGTGGTTAGACCAGCCATATTGTATGGGGCTGAGTGTTGGCCAGTTAATAATTCACATACCAAGAAGATGAAAGTAGTAGAAATGAGTATGTTGAGGTAGATGTGCGGGCACACTAGGATGGATAAGATTAGGAATGAAGATATTCGGGAGAAGGTGGGTGTGGCTTCTATTGATGACAAGATGCGGTAAGCAATACTCGAATGGTTCGGGCACGCTCAGAGGAGAAGCTTGGATGCCCCGGTAAGGAGGTGCGAGCGGTTGGCATTTGTGGGACTACATATCTCCGAGGACATGGCGAGACTACATATCTCCGAGGACATGGCACTCGATAGGAAGTTGTAGAGGTCGAGCATTAAGGCTGTAGGTTAGGAGGTAGTTGAGTATATTTAGTCTACCATTGTGAGGCTAGGCTGATAGGATTTTGTCTTAGACTGCTAGTGGCCAGTATTGTGTTTACACTACTCTTCCATCTTCATAGTGCTGGGCCTTATTTACTGGTCATCATTTCTGCCTTTCATCTATTCGATGGTTATTGTGTTGTTGTTATTATTTCCATAATGGTACTGATATATTTTCTCTTTTTGTATTTTTATCTTATTAAGCAAAGAGTCTTTCAGAAACAGTCTCTCTACCCCATCGGGGTAGAGGTAAGGCTGCGTACACCCTGCCCTCCCCAAACCCCACTTATGGGACTACACTGAGTCGTTGTTGTTGTTGTTGTTGCTTTTTGTGGGGGACTACGTACGCACAAAGTGACGAGAACCCCTATGTAGCTGCTATTGTTGCTTATGTCCGGGTAGTGTTAGACTTACACCATGCTTTTGTGGACACTTTTATCTGATTTTATTTGTTAATTGTATCGAATGGGGCTAAGTAAAGGATTTAAGACTTCCAAGGTTTCAAGTTGAATTTCTTTGAAAATAATTGAGGGATGTTATTCTTAACTTGATAAATATATTTAACCACATCGCAAGTATATTTCGCGAGCAGGGTGACTTTTCTACTACTCTCATGGGAGCAGGCTATTCGCCTCGGCAGATTAATTGATATATCTATGGTTCGGGCCATTCCACCCTCGGCAGTGCACGGTATATTTATATATATATTTGGATTGGATTGTACATCATCAGCATAAATCGTGAGTAAAGATATTGGAACCCCTTTTATATTTGATATTGTTTCATGGACTTGAAAGCTGAAAGGATTAGATGAGATAAATGACTTGGTTCCTACTTGAAATGAAAGGATTGCTTACTTCTTTTCCTGCTCTAAGTTCTATTCTCATTTTATATATCATGTTTGATTAGAACTTCATATTATTATATTGTTGGACCATAGTAAGTGTCAAAGTCGACCTGTCATCACTACTTCTTCGAGGTTAGACTAGATACTTACTGAGTACATATTATTTTATATACTCACGCTATACTTTTGCACTTGATGTGCAGGATCTGAGGCAGATGCATCTGGTTATCAATCTGGTGCGTATGCTTGACTTCTGGTTCGAGACTACACGGTGAGCTACCCTTTCGAGCCATTCAGCAGTAGCAAGAGTCTCTCTTTTGATTTATTTTTCTGTCTATTCTATTTCAGATAGTAGAGTAGAATTCTTTTTTATATCCTATTAGTAGCCCATACACTTGTCGTATTAGGTCTTAGCTCACACTAGTAGACTCATGATTTTGGATTCATTGTATGATTTCGATTTGTACTCAGTTACTTCTGTTTACGTATTTTACATCTGTCATTTCCTGAATCTTTTAAAATGAGGAGAGTTGTTTACTTGGTAAATTTATTAAAAATGGGAATCGCTAGATTGTTTGGTGTTGGCTTGCCTAGCAACAATGTTGAGCGCCATCACGGCATGTAATAAAATTGGGCCGTGATATAATATGTATTAGGAGTAACTAAAATACTGTTAATATAAACACATTTGAATACACTGAATACGAAATAGTGAATATAGTAAATACAAACATTGAATCAAATGAATACAATGACAAAAAATAAATATAAAAATACACTAAATACAACAATTATTTCAGATAGTGACATCATATGTATTAGGAGTAACTAAAATATTGTTAATACAAATACATTTGAATACACTGAATACGAAATAGTGAATATAGTAAATACAAATATTGAATCAAATGAATGCAACGACAAAAAATAAATATAAAAACACACTAAATACAACAGTTATTTCAGATAGTAGAGTACAATTCTTTTTTATATCCTATTAGTAGCCCATACACTTGTGGTATCATGTCTTAGCTCACACTAATAGACTCATGGTTTTGGATTCATTGTATGATTTCAATTTGTACTCAGTTACTTCTGTTTACGTATTTTACATCTGTCATTTCCTGAATCTTTTAAAATGAGGAGAGTTGTTTGCTTGGTAAATTTATTAAAAATGGGAATCGCTAGATTGTTTGGTATTGGCTTGCCTAGCAACAATGTTGAGCGCCATCACGGCATGTAATAAAATTGGGTCGTGACATAATATGTATTAGGAGTAATTAAAATATTGTTAATACAAATACATTTGAATACACTGAATATGAAATAGTGAATACAGTAAATACAAACATTGAATCAAATAAATGCAACGATAAAAAATAAATATAAAAACACACTAAATACGACAGTTATATACAACTTAATGCAGGCAGTAGGTTGATTACAAGTGTAAAAATTCCTATTAGTGACGGTCAAATCAAAACCTCGAACTATATAAGTAAAAAAAAATTGACTGAATCTCTAAAGCTATGTAGATTGTATTATGTTGAATCTGAATATACAATGCTCTGTTTTTTGTGTTTAGTGGCTGAAAAAATATTTTAATTAATTGGGTTGATAATGAGGCATGTCAAAATTGATTTTGTTGAGTTATATTAAGAGTGTATCACGCTAATTGATCCTATTTCCATTATTAGACAGCTTGACATGCCTATTTTTAAACTGATTGTCGTTATTGTATTCATGAAATACATGGCGCGAATATATGTGAATACAGTCCCGTACCACCGTAACCCCCTGTTTTTAGGCGACTTTTGGTACTGTATTCATGAATACAGTAGCACGAATATAGCGAATACACTACCGTAACGACTGAGTGGTAGCTATAGGAAGCAACTATACATATGGTAGCTATAAGAAGTTAACAGCCGCTAAACAATAGTGATTTCTGAAAATATCTCAACAAAATATTGTTTAGCGGTTTCTGAAAATTCCTCTACAAATATTGGCTACATAATGCAAATATTTATAACTAGGGCTTAAATTTCAAACTGTTCCATACTTCCATTGCAGTGTCAGTAGCCTGTGTGTAAAAATTATACGGGGCGCCCTATTTGGTCGCCCCCATTTAATCTATACCCATTTTTTAAACAACTTCGGCTTCCTTTCTTCTCCACTTCAGTACCACACCAGAAGAAAGCAAGGATCTAGATTGAGATCGATATGCATAAAAACAACATCACAAGCTGTGCAAAAGCTACCCTTTCACGTTCTTGCTTTATTTTTTAGCTTTCTTTTTTCCCTTACAGAATTGGAATGACTGCCCTAGCTCTCTCCTCTGTTTTCTACCCACTAATCCAATCCCCCAGATGATACATGTATATATCCCTCTCTAAACTTTGTTTTTTTCTTGTGCCTTTCACGTTTTTAATTAATTTTAAAATATTTATACCTGCCTAGCTAAAACAAGACGAGCAACTGTATGCAATATTAATAGGTGGTAAAAAAACTTCAGCTCTAGAGCTGAAGTTTTTGTGTTGTAACTGGAAACTTCAGCTCTAGTATGTAATATTAATAAGTGGTAAAAAAAACTTCAGCTCTAGAGCTGAAGTTTCCAGTTACAACACAAAAACTTCAGCTCTCTAGTATGTAATATTAATAGGTGGTAAAAAAAACTTCAGCTCTAGAGCTGAAGTTTCCAGTTACAACACAAAAACTTCAGCTCTAGAGCTGAACTTCAGGCCCGGCTACTAGAATGTTGAAGTTTTGCGTGATTGCCTTTGCTACTTCAGCCCCGTATGCTGAAGTTATGTGAAAAAGCGGATACTCTTGCAATTTTTTTTTACAAAACGGGCACAAGTTAAAATATAACACAAAAAACGGGTATAGATGCAAATGCCCCAATCTTGACCTAACTCCTAAACTGCCCATGAATAATAATATATTACGAATTCAACCTAGGATAACTTGGGCGGGTTGGCAGATCACATTTATTGGATCAAGTTTGCTGCACCGTAATTAGAGTTAAATCATTACAAAATTGCCTTAGAAGTCTTTAATGTCAATAGGATCATATGTTGGCCGAGTGGGATAGATCATAGATCTATGACATGGGAATATGCTTCCCTTTAAAAATCTAGAATAATTGGCATTCCATCAAAGAAAAAAAAATAAGGATAATTTACACGGTATAACCATTCCAAACAAAAGAAAGGCCGATAAAATATATTTTCCTTTATACATAATGTATGGTATACATGTAATGCAAGTATTTATACATAATATGTATATCTTTGACTAGCAAATATAATTATTTTTAACCCACCGACCAAATTTTTGCCCAAGAAAATAGGCTAAAACGTCTTTGACTAAACGTTGGGAAAAATCCACAAATAGCACATGTTCAATTATATATTCATATAGCATAATTTTCTTCCTCTCGAATCGGCATCTTATCGGAACTACATAGCAACGCATAGGCTAAAACACGAGATACATATATGTATTGGCCAACTTCAAAGTTTGACACTTTTATTTAACTAAAAAATAAATTTTTTAGTCAAAGTCTATATTTAGAAGAAAACGGGTTATTGATTACCAAATTTTAGTTCACTTTCACAATAATATTTAGGAAAACAATAAAATCGATAGAGAAAATTGACAAAGAGAAATAAGAAATGAAACGGTAGTCAATTCCTAAAATCAAGGCTAAAAGCTTTGCTAAAGCAGAGAAGTATAACATGCATTTCAATGGTACTTGGAGTTTGTCCTTACAAATAAAATTTTTTATTCTTACACAGGAGTGTACAACCATAATGGTTTTCTCACATAATTTGAATTCATTATGGACATTAATTTTATTGATTGCTCATTACCACAGATAGCCGTAACTGGCATATTTATTCCTATAAATGCCTTATAACTGTTTCGATTCCCCTTCTTATTTACTTATGGTTCATGTATCTTCCCTTCTTTTTTATCCTTATTTATTCCATCCTCGCCTCTTCTTTGAGAACTGTCAGGCTCGGTTCTCTTCTCTGTACTGTCTCATGAGTGTTTCTCCTGTACCTTCCTCATTCAATTGATTCTATTAATATGGAATGCCACTTGTTGCTATATCGTTGTTCCACGTATCATGCTTCGCCAGCATACTAACATTCCACATGTAATGCATTTTTTCTACCAATACAGATAGTCCCCTCACTTTCTGAATATTCTCAACTGAATATTCGGGAAATGGAAAGCTTTTATGGAAAGAATTCTCACCGTTGTTTTTTGAATGTTATCATGTCTCCTTCAGAATCGATGCGACGTAGATCACATCTATTTAATTCCCATGCCATGTGTCTTCTAACAATTCGCTCTGCGGCTTTTCAACGCTTTTTAGGGTTTTTTTGCTACCGTTCAGCCACGGTTCCATTATGACGCTTCATAATGACCAACTTTAGCAATGGTCGTGTCTCCTTATAAATGCTTCATTCTTTTTTAATTTCTTAGAGTCTTCCTTCTTCGGTATCCATAATCTTATTCCTTCTTTGCATTTTCTGCATCTTCCTTCTGTATTTCTTTTGACAATCATGTCTTCACCAGATTCTTGTAAGGTTGTGATTGTTGACGAGTTTACTCCTTCTAATGCTCCCACCAGAAGTGGAAAGGGTGGTAGGCTTCATATTCTTGGTTCTATATCTAATTGTGGTTCTTCTTCTCAGAGTAGTGCTACTAAGACATTTTCTTCTAGGCCTAGGGCTCCTCCCCTAGATATTCTTATAGGAATAGAGATTTAGCTGATCCTGTGGGTGAACCCACAACTACAGATATTTTTCCTCAAGAATTTTTTTTTGTAACTGATCATGAAACCATGAGGAACCAAGTTTCTTCCATGGCCTCCCTCAATTCTGCTGACCTTTACCCGAGTTTGATCACTACTGGTCTTCTTTCCTTGGTTCGAAGAGAGTGTCACTGTAATACAAGATTTTCCAGTTTTAGTTGCTGGTTTTTCTTTTGTCTATACCTACCCCTTCACTTTAGGGTTCAAACCTCCTATTGATCCAGTAATCCTTGAATTTTGTTGTAATTTCAACGTGTTTCTTGGCCAGATTGGCACCATAGTATGGATGGATGTAGCATGCCTTCGTAATTTAGCAGAACTAATTTCCATGCCTTTTACTTTTCGGCACTTGCTTCACTTGTACTCCCCTAAACTGTTTCCTGGAGGTGTCTTTACTGTTGTGGCTAGAAGTAACAGATTTTTGGTTAGCCCTGAAGACGATCGAGACCGTGGCTAGTATGCTCATTTTGTTGTTGCTCTCACTAGTGGATTATTGGGCAAAGAAAACATGCCTTTCTCCGAGAAATGGAACTTTGCATGTAAGCTTTGTCCTTTTTTTTAAAAAAAAAAATATCTCGAAAGACTTCATTATAATTAGATACCCAATATCTCAATAACCATGGAAGTTTTTGATGAAATTCCCAACTTTCGTGCTTGGGTAAAAAAAATATTAACAGTTGCACCTATGGAGAAAAGGTCATGAAAATACCTTTCTCAAAAATTCGGCTGGAAAGTGAAGACGCAAAGTAATTTTTACCTTCATTGTTTTTTTTTTATTTGTTTGTTCAAGAATTTTTCATCCTTCCCTTTATATTAGGGTTCTTATTCATGGCATTAGTCCCGAGTCTTTTCCATCCATTAGGCTTTTCCTAAGTCTTGCTCAGGAAAAAATTTTAAGTGCTTCTTTTCATAAAGAAAAACTAATGGAGCTCGTGGCTCTAATGGCAAAGAGGAGATAGAGGAGGGTTCTTTAGTGTGAAGACCATGAGTCAGAAGACGTGTGGTTTCTAATGATAAAACTACTCCTTCTTGTGACCCTCTAACAAGTTCAATCCCTTTTAGGCCCACATATGAGCCAGAGAGTGCTCCTTTAGTGATTTCCGATGAAGTTATTATTGATCCTCCCCAGGCTCTGTTGATAGATTTTTTGCTCATAGCTTCGAGGGTGATGAAGCTTCTGGGCCTGCTTCCGAATAATTGCCTCTTGTTTCCCTTTCAGTTTTGATTTCCATTAAACCCTCCCCCCCCCCCCCCCCCC
>MU760631.1:67818-92473 GCA_026770625.1 Nicotiana glauca
CATTAGTGCCAATATTGGCATGTTGGGAACAATGAAAGAAATAACTGATTACTTAATACTATCCTTTCCCTCTAGGCCACTATTCTACAAATAAATCCAAAGGCCAGGGCATTCCCCCCATTAGGCCTCTTTCTCACACCACGATATGTGGTCGGAATTTTTCCAATCTTGTAATTGTTGCTACCTTCTCTCATGTAGCTTGTACGACTCTGTCCTTGTACGAGTGACTATGCAACTCTTCTATCCTACTTCCTCCAGCTTTTAGCCAATCTCTTGACCTTACTTTTTGAATATACACAGAACTATGGCAAGCTGTCCCTGTAGGCATATATAGGTGTACTGAAGTCCTTCGCTTGGTACTTTGTCGAACTTACGACTATTTCTATATCTTGAAACCTCGGATATCTATCCTTATGGCTTTAGTATATCTAGGTAGGTCATAATATACCCTAACACTTACTTCAATTTATTATTACTAAGGTCTGCTACCAAACTCCAGGTTACTCTCTCGTTGCTTATCCTATATGTATAAATCTAAGTCCTTTAATGTTTCCTCATTATTGTTCATCTTAAGAATGACGGCTAATCTTATCTCATACTTTGTAACCTTTATCCATCTATTGTTGATTCACCTTAATGTTGATCTGTAATCTACCATTGATAACTTGAAACCTCTTATGTAATACATTTTCACTAGGGCTCATGTGTCATCGGGAACATCTACAATTATTTGATTGATCGGCCTAGGAATGATACTAAATTTCAATAACCATATGTTATAGCATCCCAATGTGATTCATCTTATGGGGGTATTCTAATCCCGTGCAATTCATGAAATGTCTTCTCTTTGAATTATAACTCAATCGAAGGCCTAATTTCATCCTCTTATCATTTATCACAATTACACTCTCATTCTACTACCAGGGCAACATTCCATCTTTTCTAAAATCCCCTAGTCTTAAACTCCTCTGAGTTCATTCAAGCTATAGTGAGCTTTTTATAACTTACGTAAACCATCTACTCTCTTGTTTTGATGGGCTTAATCCTGAGGCTTTACCTATTCTCGACACTTTCTCAATCGACTCTTCATATCCCTACTCCAGTCCACCTAAAACCTTGTTGCTCTACCATACTTTATCTTACGACCTACACATATCTATTTATAGTACTCACAGCTTTCCTTTAACTTTCTAGCACCATGCATTTCATTATGTTATTCTAGAACCTCAAGCGAAATATCACGCCATATGATAGTAACTCTCTTAACTAGACCTCTCAGTACCTGGAAACCATAGGGCGGAAGATATGCTAGTAACGACACCACTATTATTTATGGATACTGAATCACGATGCTTCTAGCCCTCTATCTGAAGTCTAGACTATTACCAAGCTTCTACACTTGAGTATCTCGTACCTATGTTACCTTTACCTTACTTACCTTTAAATATCGCATCATATATTTTGTCTCTTTCATAACCTCCCTTCCACATTAGTGGAATTCACAACCACAACTTGAAGCTCTACTATAATACCTGCACCTCTAGTGCATAGACGATCTGGTAGGAGGTTCATACTAACTTCTTATGAGGATAGTGCTCTTCTAACTGGCTTTATCGTAAAGCCATTATAGAATATTTTTGTTGTACTATCTCTCTTGTACTTCTGATATTGAGGGTGATTCTACAAAGTTCTCAATCACGATTTTTGTAATTATCTAGGTCTAGTAATAAGACTCCTGACTTACTTAGTTGATTAACTCTTTAGTTTGCTCTTCTATCTCAGGCTTTAAGTAGGCTTAAGCTATCTTTCGATCTGCGGCTCAGGATATTAGTTATTGCTTTGGCCTTTCATGGGCGCTATAGAACATCCATAATATATTCTTCAAAAACGTCAAGCCTTTGTCTGTGAGGTGGACTCAATTCTTTCTTTTAACTTATACCAGACTCTCCTATAGTTATATGAATGGCAACATATATACTGCATGGATTACTCTGAATCTTATGTGTGTTCATAACGTAACTAACTCTGGGTCGTTGATTGAATAATTCATTTCGTGCCTTCTCAGCTTTCTTTAAAAGTAAGCACTTACTTTTCCAAGTTGTTCTGTCACTTGTTACATGAGAACTTGGCTTATCTTAGTTCCCATACCTATTGGAATTTCGTGCAGCTCATATGATCTCGAATATTACCTTTTTCCTATTCATTAACCACGATAGGTGCCACTTTCTTATGGAGTATATACAATGTTGTAGTGAGACTGTTGTTATAATATCATTTCCTCTTTAGGTCGCTATGCTTAGCTTGAAGCCTTCTTCTTTATATTCTTAGCTAGTCTTTGGTTGCAGTACTTAGGGAAGACCCTCTGACTCATGTAAAGCTGCGAGCTTATTACATTGTATACCCCATGGAATTTCTGATATTCTTACTCGCCTATCATTATCCTTAGTTACTTATCCCTGCGCCTTTATTCTCATAGGGTTACTTCATAACTAAAATTCTGATTGTCTCTCTAGTGGCACTCTCTTTTATTTCCATAACACTTATACGGTACCTATTACTGATCCAATTACTATCTGAATATTTCTCAAGGATTAAGATATCGTATCTGCAATACTAAATTTCATATGATGGGCTTCACTATGTTTATCTTGCATGATCTACTAATTTATTTGAGACCTTTTGTCTAGCCATAACTAAGCTCTTCCTGAATCAACTACTAACTACTCGTCAGTCCATGCTCATATTTATATTCTGCATAACCTCTCTTGGGTTATGTCTTTTATCTTAACTTACCTTTAGCAATGGTTGTTAATGTATCAAATGTTCATCCACACTTATTTATCAACAACATCCTGGGTGGGAACCCTTATTGCCTCTCCCTGGCATCATGTTTGCATAATGTTCTGGGGTCGTAACATATCTGTAGGATCTAAATAGATGCAATCTCATTCCTTTCTCCTTTTTACTTTATTCTTCCTTTACTATTCTATAGTTATCTGAACCACTTAACACCGACTTAATACACTATCATACCATCTTTCCCCCTTTTAGGGGAGTATTAATATTCAACGCTATGAAAATTTAACTATAAATATTTTACCTCTTCATCTTTAGTGTCTTTTCACGTCGTCAGTAACTCTTACTCGCCTTTCAATAACCCTTATGGACCAACGATAACTGAATTTCTTACGCACGAGGGTAAAACCAAGGGTAACGGGCACACTTAACCCTTAAGCTTAACTTCACTCACAGTGCTTCCTTTTGGGAAGCGTCTTCCTGAATGACCTCTAAAGGTTATTCTTCCATTGTCCATTTTATTATTGCCGGAACGTGATCTCCGAAATTCTCACTATGCCGACTATTATCAAAACCTTCGGTCTCTAAATCATGTTTGATTTTTTTTTTGCTTACTAGCCCATACTAATTTCTATTACTCCGGATATTTAACTTAGCCTTCTAGTAATCATGTTGGAATCACCACTTCTATATCGAAATAAGGATATGACTTTATGGCTTATACTCTTTATGGTCTCAAGGCCTGTCACCTCTTGTATTTTCCTTCACTTGACTATAGACTCTGTCATCCTGTCATATTTTGATTTACCGTTATCACCAATTTATACATATCACTCATAATACTTTATTTACTCTCTACTTATTCTCCTGCTAATATCTCTGTCTATTACCTTATTATGAGAACTTCAACAAAACATTCTTTCACTTTTAGTTCCCCTTGCTCTATCCACTAGCTCTTCGAGTCGCCTAGAATTCTCTCTTTACTAGGTATGGGAGCCATACAAAGGTAAATATTTATCCTTCTAGGATTCCACTGTCTGTCTTCTAAAATTTTTGAACATTCTAGTATTCATATCTAACAGTTCTATTCTAGACCACCATCATGTGTCTTACAAGGAGATCTATTACCACGTTTGCACTATCCTTTGCAAATTTTAGCTAATAAAAGCAATCCATCCACTATTTTGGGTTACTCTAACCCTAGTTGGATCTTGATGTCCCATCTTTCTCTCAAATAATAAATGTTAGCTCACATACAGCATAACTGAAATGGGTATGGCCAATTGTATATATCTCTGTTATTGTGGAAAGTAACTCAGAATGCTTATATTTCTCTACTTGAATTGTAAATATTAATAATCTTCACTAACTGGGCACCACGTACCCTTATTCACCTTACTTCTTTTACTTGTTGAAAGTTGTGTCTACCTTATGATTCTCTTATTACTTTTTACCATATATATGGATAGATATTCATTCCTTATGGTTCCTTATCAAGAATCTTACACGTCTTAGTACACACATGATCTGCTGAAGATCTCACATTTACTCATCGTAAGCATGATACGAAATCTAGTTCTTCTTACTCAACTCTTCTACAGCCACATTCAATCTCTTACGAATTGTCTTTCTGGATGTAGGTAACGTTGTATTACGAATAAATCAAAAGTTAGGAGTTTGAATCTTACAACTGAGCTCTACCACAAGATCTAGAGTAAGAAGAAAGTATGAAGTCCTAAGTGTCTTGTAGCCCCTTGCTTATAAGTGCAGTGCATAACACACTCATAAATAAGACTCTATTAGACACGGCTAACTGCCCAAATACCAAGTTTGTCACGCCCCAAACCTAAAGAGGTGTGGCCGGCAGCCGGTGCCATACTCTACCCGAGCGTACCACTCTGTAACTCTGAACTCTGGAGGAGTAACCCTCAACTTAGGCTGATGAGGCCATATTCTGAATCATTTGAAAATAATTTCTACAACCAGCAATAACAAACTAAACATCAATATAGGGCTGGTAAAGCCACAATACTGATATAACCAAGTTTGTCACGCCCCAAACCTAAAGAGGTGTGGCCGGCAGCCGGTGCCATACTCTACCCGAGCGTACCACTCTGTAACTCTGAACTCTGGAGGAGTAACCCTCAACTTAGGCTGATGAGGCCATATTCTGAATCATTTGAGAATAATGTCTACAACCAGCAATACCAAACTAAACATCAATATAGGGCTGGTAAAGCCACAATACTGATATAAAAATGTACATGACTCATTTACAAGCCTCTAGGGATAACTGAACTGTATCATGGTCGAGACAGGGCCTCGACCTACCCACCAAACCTGCATATATAAAATAGACTCCAAGGAATAGACCTGGTAACTCCGAGGAAGTGGAGCTTACCAACCAAGCTGATGTTTAACTCTATCTGCTGGGAAGGTCTAACCATGTGTCTATAAGGACCTACAGGCATGAAATGCAGCGTCTCCATCAAAAGGGACGTAAGCAAAAAATAATGTACTAAGTATGTAAGGCAACAAAATAACTAAAACCTAAAATTGAACTGATAATGTAATAACTGAAAGTAACTAGAGTCAAAGATAATCTGAAGATATGCTTACCTGCTGATACTGACTCAGCTCTCTCAATACAATAAGTAAAATAGCTGCTCGGCCTCATAAGGCACGGTATGTATAACAGCTCTGCCATAGAATGCTTGCTTATAGGTGCTCGGCCATACTAGGCTCTGTATCTAGGCCATTTTGGGCCCACTCATAGATGCTTGACATAGTAGGCTCGGTAATTAACTTACCATCTGATCAGAGGTTTCCAACAGGGGCCTGCCCATCGATCATAGCTTGCTGATGGTGAAAATACTGTAATACCGTATAGATACAGTCTTTCTGCTCTCTTGGCTGAAAGAAAACAAAAATAAACTGAATATGAAGTCCCGATAAGGGAGAATACTATAACTTATGATACTAGGATAATGTACATGAATTTAGGAATATGAACTTCTCTATATGTCTCGTTATCAACCACATGTTGTTATGGGATCATGCCAAAATGAAGAAAGGGTTTGGCTATAACATACCTTAACTCCATTGAGTCCTTAATACCTTCTAAGAAATTCTTCAAACAACTCAACTCAATCTACCATAGCATAAGGATATTCAAAATGAGTGTTGAGTAAAGGCTGAGTCCGCAACTTAAACTAGTAGCTCGTTTACGTAAATTTGGGCAACATCTCCCCTGTAACAAGGACCTCCTCCAACACCATATACCAACAAAAATAGGAACACAACAATAACAACTTGTATGCATCATTTTTCAACCTCATCTCTATCAAAATATGCCACAAAACAGCCTACACACCCTAATCACTTCATACATAAAACAACAACCAAGGTAGTGTCAAACAACCTAAGAAAATGTACCGACGAACGACCAGAACACCATTCCGTCATTATTTGGTGTTTATCCACACCTTTTATCCTCCAAAACTCCATAAAACCTCATTCACAAGAGGCCAACACGAGTGGACTACAAAACAGTCCACTAAAAGTGAAATAATCAAATGCACGGCTTCTGATCATCGTCTTGTGAGTTCTAACTATTAGGAAATGAATTTATCAACCTTCCTTGACATTTAAAAGCTTCAGTATATAAAATATACATTTTTTTAATAATTAAGTACCTTCCAAAACTCAAACTAAAAAGAAAAAGATAGGTGATATACTGATATTTACGTCGATATTTACGTCGTAGGGATCATTCTAATATTATCTCTTCTTGATTTTGTACCCGGGATGTTAATCTTCTTGGATACCTTTGTAGATAACTTAAGGGTGAGTTTATGGAGGTTCTCTGGTCGTTTTCTATGAAAAATGAGGAGAAAGACGATTTAAAACCCTACATATATATATAGATCAACTTTTGAAAAGTCAAAGAGGTGCTAGCTTGTCACCCTAGCATTAGTCCTCCTACTGACCCTTATATATTTTTATCTGAATATCATATGAATGAAATACTAAGATATTCATAAACTAAATTCCAAGGACTTCAATTTGGTATATAATATGTCCCAAAAAGACCTCATATAATACACGAAATGTATTGCTCAAAAAGCTTTAGCGACACACCTATTTGTCACCTGTACACTCTGCGCAGTCTTGCGAAACTGCAATTATCTCTCTACTTTGATGTTTTATCGATGAAAATTTTAACACTTTAGAAACTACACACATAAATAATGAATTTGGTAGGTATATCATCCCCTAATTCCAAGTATATTGGGAGAAAAGCTCAACTACATTTGACCTAAGTTTCAACACATTTTTGAATGTAACTTGTGATGACCTTTTCCAACTTTTGTTCCACAACTTGCTTGACTTCAAAACATAGCACACAACTATTATACAACTAAAATAACTCATAACATAATCTCCTTAAAATGTTAAACATCCTAGTCTCACCCCAAAATTACATATTACAATATCTTAGCTTGTCGACTTTCGTTGAAACTTATTTTTTCGATTTGTTTAGATTCTAAGCCTTACAATACTCTTGGTACTCTGTATTTGTGATCTTAAATATTTTTAATCTCCATGTAATATGATTAACTTACTTTATGCACTTTAAAAGATGATCTCATTTCTGAACTTACATCAGTTGACTTACGACGTACTCTCACGTACAAAAACATGGGGTGTAACGCCAACCAGGAGGATTTTGACCTTAATGCTGAGATTGCTAAGGCTAAAGAAGCAATTGATAAAACTCAGTAACATCAAAGCTTTTCCTCACCTAAAGACGAGGTCCCGAGGGTGAATGGACTTGTTCCAGGAGAGGCTGATGTTCAAGCCTCTTCTTCTCAAGTTAGTCCTTCTTCTCACGTGGATGATGCTCCATAGTTTTTTCCTCCTTTTTTGTTTATGTTTGTTTAGCTTAACAAATTTTTGGAAGTTTATTATTTTTCGGAAAGTTGTTTTTTGGTTACCCTTATCTTCTTTTGGGGTTTAATGACAAACTAATACCTTTGATTTTTTCAAGGCTTAATATATACATACATACATATATATATATGTGTGTGTGTGTGTGCGCGCGCGCGCGCTTTGGTTACTTTTACCATTTATTTTTCTCTTTGATATGTGAGCCTTTTTCCTTGTTTTAAAATGCTTCAATAATTTGTAACTTTGATAAATACGGGTTTTTATAAAAAGGGCCCATTTATGTAAACAATACTGATGAAGATGACGTCTCATCTTCCTATTGGTGTAAATATATGAAAGACAAAGTAGATAAAAAAGAAATAATCTGAGGAAGTTTTATGCTCTGAACTTTCAAATAAACTTCGTACATCATTTTCTCTATTATTCGTACAACACTTTCACAATTGCTTTCTTTGTAGCAGATTATTAGATACAAAATTGAGTTTATTATCCCATGACTAGATTTTGGTCTTAGCCTAAAACTCGTAGGAATATGGAACGTATCTTGCATCCTTTTCGCGATTTCACACCTTATCAAGGTTTTTTCAAGGTTTTTGATTCAATCCTTTTGGTTCTTTTACTTATTTATCTATATGCATAGTCCCCCAGTGTTTGAGCTTTGAAGTATGAAATCTCGAACACTGGATTTCTCCTTTCTTTTGGTCCATTCCTTGAAAAGAAAAATAGAAATGAGACTCGATGATATACATTCAGATTATGACTGCATAACCCCTTTTCCCATCAGAGAGGTTGCAACCTAGATCGAGAATAATTCAGTATATCGCATGTCTTTTGGGTTTAATATCATCATTTGGTACGAGTTAGATTTTTTCCTATCATCTAAAATTATTATTAAAATTCAAAAGAACAAATAAAATTGTATATGAGTAATACCTGACCATAGATACTTTCTTCATCTAAAAGTAATACTTCTTCAGATGAACAGTGTTCCAGCTTGATAGTAGTATGTTGCCATCCATGGTTTCCATATGCTCCCTTTCTAGAGATGTGATGACCCAAAGGGGTCAATACCTGCTTTCTCTTTCATCCCTTGCTTCCTAGGCCTTGAAAACCTTATTTTTACTTGCCTCGATTTGCGTGCACAATCCGGACGCGTAGCCGAAAAGATTATATGTTAAATTCTATGAAGAATTTCAAAATATGTCTTTAAAATGATTCAAGTTGACTTTGGTCAATATTTTTGGTAAACGGACCCAGACCCGTGATTTGAAGGTCCTGGAGGGTCCGTAGAAAAATATGAGACTCGGGCACGTGCTCGGAGTCGAATTCCGAGGTCTAGAGCCCGAGAAAAGAATTTTTCTATGAAATAATTTTTCTGAAATTATTAAAGAAAATGGAAACGAAAATTGATTAAAAGACTGTGGTATCTGGCTTGTATTTTGGTTCTGACGTCCGGTACAAGTCTTATATATGGTTTAAGCGCTTTCTGTGAAATTTGGTCAAAATCGAACGTCATTTGACGTGTTTCGGACCTAAATATCTAAAATTTGAAGTTTATGAAGTTAGAATGAAAAATGATGATTTTGAGGATTGATTCATTTATTTTGATGTTGTTATGGCGATTTGATCGCTCGGTTAAGTCCGTGTGAGGTTGTTGAGTTAGTGTGTGTGTTTGGTTAGCAGCCCCGAGGGCTCGGGAGTAATTCGAAGGTGGTTCGGGGTGTTTTTGGCCTTAGGAAATGTTGCAGAATTTCTGCAGTCAGTCCCTAGTCTTTTTCTTCTATGTGGTCACATAGGTATGTCTGCGATCGCGTAGAGTTAATTTTGATTCGCCCAGTTTTGTTCTATGCGATCGCGTTATAGGCCATGCGATCGCATATCTCTGCAAACCCATTCTATGTGATCACACACCCCCTTCTGCGATCGCAATTCACAAAAAGCCCAGCCCCACTTTGACCCTCTATGCGATCGCATTCCATGGCTCGCGATCGCAGTGACCAATAAAGCTTCCTCTATGCGATCGCAATGCCCTCTCCGCCATCGCATAGAGCAATTTTGCCCAGTGATTTTAAATACCCAAAATAGAACATTGATGGGATTTTTCACCCAAAACACACGAATTCATCTTCTCCACAACCCATAGGCGATATTTAGAGCCCTTCTTCACCAAAGCTTCTTAGGTAAGTATTATCTAACCCGTTTTCTTCATTTTCTATCATCATTTATCAAATTCCTAGACCTGAATCATGTAACTTAGGGTGTAAATTGGGGTAAAAGGGTAGAATTAGGGCTTTTCAATTTTCTTTGATTTAGACCTCATTTTGGGGTCGAATTTGGAAACAAATTGTATATCCGGGGTAGTGGGGGAATGGGTGACATGGAATTGGTTCGAACCTTGGATTTTGACCAAGCGGGCCTGGGGTCGATTTTGAAATTTTTGGAAAGAAAGCTTAGAAATTCATATTTAGGCATTGGGTTTAGTTTGTTTAGCTATTATTAATATTGTAAAGTCATTATTTCATAGATTTGACTAAGTTGGAGCCGAACTTGAGGGGTAAAGTTATACTAGAGGCTTGAGTTGACTTTGGAGCATTTGAGGTAAGTGTTTGATCTAACTTTGGCTTGAGGGAATAGGATTAGAGTGTTGTTTGCTAATTGCTAAATGTTGAGTACGGTGTATAGGCATGGTGATGAGTATCTATACACCGGTGTCTAGCATGACTGTGGGTCCTTGTTTGTACTTATTATGATATTGATATAACTCTCCCACGTTAATTGATGAATTCTATGTAATGTGAAGAGTATGGGGACTAATTATGAATTGTAAATTCTTTGGAGCGTTGGCTCGAACGATAAAGAGACTATTGAGTAAGAAATGAAAGAAATAGAAAGAGATATGATTAATCCCTTGCCAGGATGGTTTGAGTATATTGATTATCTCCCTTGCCGGGATGTGAAAGTTATTGTTGTTGCTCCCTTGCCGAGATTTAGCTGTTTACTTATGTTTTTCCCTTACCGGGATGTTTCTTATTATTTGTCTATCCCCTCGTGCCCATTTGGTTGTGACTACTATTTGGTTGAGGAAGAGTGATAATGCACGAAGGGTCATTCCATGCCATGTTTCGATTATGAATGCACGAAGGAACATTCCGTGCCATGTTTTGACTATTAATGCACGAAGGAACATTCCGTGCCATGTTTTGATTATATTTTCACGAAGGGTCATTCCGTGCCATATTTTGATTATTTATGCACGAAGGAACATTCCGTGCTCTGATTTGATTACAATTGCACGAAGGATTATTTCGTGCCATGATATGAGAGTTATGTGAGGGAAAGCACGAAGGTTGATGTCGTGCACTTTATTTGATTACTTTTGGTGAGAATGAGAGTAAAAGCACGAAGGTTGATGCCATGCGATTGTTAAATTTTCATGCTCTCATTAATTATTGTTATTGCACGGTTTCTTGATTAAATTACTAACTTTATATCCGGACTATACTCCCCCTTAGTATGCTCCCCTCCCTCCTAACTGTTTAATTTTTGTATTCTTTCCTTTTATTGCATATATATATATATATATATATATATATATATATATATATATATATATATATATAGAACTGCACATGTTGGTTTGGTAGTCCTGTCTAGCCTCGTCACTACTTCACCAGGGTTAGGCCAGGCACTTACCAGCACACGAGGTCGGTTGTGCTGATGCTACACTTCTGTGCTCTTTTGTATAGATCATGGTACCGGAGCAGCTTTTGGACCACACCAGTAGTTGATTGGGAGCTGACTTGAGTCTAGGGACTTTTGAGGTAACCTAGCTGGCGTCCGCAGGCCGGAGTCCCTTCTATGTTATTAGTTTGTTTTCCTTGTACCGAGACAAACATTGATGTACTTCTATTCAGACTTGTTTTTAGCACTCTTTAGTAGTTCGTGAGTTAGTGACACCGGATCTGGGTAGAGATGTTATTGAACTTCCGTGCTTATTTTCAGTTATATATGTTTTAAGTCTTCCGCTTTTATGTTAATTGTCTCGTCTTTCCTTATATGGTTAATGTTGTTAAGAGAAGTGTTAAGTTAATTGACTTGCCTAGCTCTTATTAGTAGGTGCCATCACGACTCCCGATGGTGGGAAATCCGGGTCGTGACAAGAGATGCCTCGAACCTTATAAGGGCCTTCCAATTTTGGACTTAACTTTCCTGCACTAGCCGCTTTTTTTTATCAAAACAACTTTTTGAGGACGAAGTCCTCAATCTTGAAGTATCTCAAATTAGCTTTCCTGTTGTAATATCGTTCAATAATCTATTTTTGAGCCACCATCCTTATTAGCGCTGCTTCTCTCCTTTCTTCTAGTAAATCCAAATTCATTTGCATTTCTTCCTAATTTGACTCCTCAGTAGCATGTGTGTATCTCATACTTGGTTTACCTATTTCTACTAGAATGAAGGCTTCAGTGCCTTAGACAAGTGAAAATAGAGTCTCGCCCGTACTTGTTTTTGTTATCGTTCGATAAGCCATTAGTACCCCCGGTAACATTTCTGGCCACTTGCCTTTTGATTTTTCTAGTCTTTTATTCAAGTTATTAAAAATAACTTTGTTTGTGGACTCAGCTTGCCCGTTGGCTACAGGATGGTAATGTGCATAAGTAATTCGTTTAATCTGCCAACGGTGAAAGAACTCTGTGATTTTTATGCCTATGAGTTATGGTCCATTGTCATACACGATTTCCTTTAGAACTCCAAAGCGGCAGATAATGTTTTGCCAAATAAAGTCCCTGAATTTTTTTTCTCACACCTGTTTGAAAGCTCCTGCTTCTACATATTTTGAAAAATAATTTATTAAAACTAATAGAAACTGTACCTTTCCTTTAGCTTGAGGTAACGGACTTATGATATCCATGCCCCATTTCATGAAAGGCCATGGCGAGATAAATGAATGTAACGATTCTGCTGGGTGATTCATGTTGTTGGCATATCGTTAACACTTAGCGCACCTAACTACAAAGTTTTCTGCTTCTTCTTCCATTTTTGGCCAATAGTATCCTGCTCTTATTAAAGTCTTCACCGATGATCTTCCCCCAGCATGATTTTCGTAGTGCCCCTCATGTACTTCCCTCATCACATATTCCGTTTCTGAAGGTCAAAGATAATGCGCCAAAGGTCCACCAAACAACCTTCGATATAAGTTTCCATGAATTAAGCAATACCAGGCGGCTTTTGGCGAAGTAACTATGGCTTCTTCTTATCCTCGGGTAAGATTTTATACTTCAAAAATTTGACACACTCGTTCCTCCAATCCAAGTTAAATTATTAAAAATTACCTCGTTCTTGTCTTGGTCGAGTATTGAAAGAATTAGATGTATTACAATAGCATTTACTGCATTTGTTATCTCCGTAACAAACGCAAGATTGGCCAACGCATCTGGTTCTGCATTCTCTTCCCTGGGTATTTGCGCAGCCTTCCACGAGTGAAATTATCTGACTAATTCCCGTACCTTTTCCAGGTAATGTTGCATTTGTGCCACTCTTGCTATGTAAGTGCCCTGTATTTGGGTAACTGATATATGCGAGCCACTTTTGACTACAATTTGTTCTATGTCTCGTTCTCGGTTAGTTCCAAACCTGCAATCACAGCTTCGTACTCTGCTTCATTGTTAGTGATGGGATAACATTTTACTGCTTGTCTTTTACTTCCCCTAAAGGCGAAATTAAAACAATACCTAAGACCGCTCCTTTAACATTCGAGGAACTGTTAGCAAATAAAATCCAAGTCCCCAGATTAGATCTGATAAAAACCTGTAATTCCTCTTCTGCTTCAGGTAACTAAATTCATGCTGAAATCTGCTAAAACCTGCAATTTTACTACAGATCTGGGCTGATATATGATATCATATTCACTGAGTTCTATTTCTCACTTAGCTAACCTACCAGATAGTTCTTGTTTATGAAATATACTCCTCAGGGAAAAGGAGTTATTGCACAGATAAGATGACACTAAAAAATAAGGTCTCAACTTTCCAGATGCCATAATTAATGTTAAAGCAAGCTTTTCTAGATGAGGATATCGTGTCTACACATCTAACAAAGATTTACTAACATAATATATTGGGGTTTGTTTACCTTTATCCTTTCGTACCAACACTGTGCTTATCGCCACTTCTGACACAGCAAGGTAAATAAGGAGCCTTTCTCTGTCTTTTGGTTTGGCTAGCAAAGGCAGATTTGACAAATACAATTGTAGGTCCTTGAGGGCTTGTTGGCATTCATTATTTCATTGAAATTGATTCTGCTTTTTCAATACTGAAAAGAATCTAAAACTCTTTTCTGATGATTTTTGAAATAAACCTCCCTAGGGTTGCTATTCTTCTTGTTAAAATCTACCCTTCTTTTTTGCTTGTGAGTACATGCGGTATTTCCTCGATAGCTTTGATTTGTGCAGGATTCACTTCAATACCCCTGTTAGAAACAAGAAAACCTAAAAACTTACTTGAAGCCACGCCTAAAGCACATTTTCTGGATTTAGCTTCATATTGTATTTGCGGAGAATCTGGAAAGTATCTGACAGATGTTGAAAATGATCTCCTGCTTGAGCTGATTTGACTAACATATCGTCAATGTATACTTCCATATTTTTTCCCATATGTTTTTCAAACATTTTAGTTACCAATCTTTGATTCGTGGCTCCAATATTTTTTAGACCAAATGGCATGACTTTGTAATAGTAAGTCTCCCTGTCTGTGATAAAAAAAGTTTACTTTTCATCTAGAGGATCCATCTTTGTTTGTTAATATCTTGAATATGCATATAAAAAACTTAACAACTCATGTCCTACGGTAGAATCAATTAGTTGGTCTATAAGCGGCAAAGGAAACGAATCTTTAGGACAAGCTTTATTTAAATCGGCATAATTTGAACAAACTCGCCATTTTTCATATTTTTTTGGAACTACCACAATATTAGCTAGACAGTTGGGGTATTTTACCTCTCGTATTGATATAATTTTTAAAAGCTTTTTACTCATCTTGGATTACTTGATTTTTGAAGGATCCCTGCTTCTTCTTCTTCTGCTTGACAGGTGGATATGATGGGTCCTCATTCAGTATGTGGGTCATTACCTCCGGTAGTATACCTGTCATATCTGAATGCGACCAAGCAAAGCAATCTGCGATAGGTTTTAAAAAATCAATTAACTTACCTTTTATTTCTGGGCTTAGGTTTGGTCTGATCTAAACTTTTATGTCCAGGCAGTGTATAAATAGCACCACCGCTTCAAGCTCTTCGGTATTTCTCTTAATGTTTTCATTATTTTCTAGCTCTTGAATAACATCGGGTCTTAAATCAACATCAGTTTTTCCTGGAATGCTTTCAGTTGAGGTTCGTATTATGATGTCCTCAACTGAATTCTGTAGTTTCTATATCTTACCTACAACATCATTTACCGTGCTTGTAGCCACCACTGAATTGATACTTATAGTAGCTTGTTGATCTCCATAGATTTGATGAATCCCCCATTGTAAAGGAAATTTAATAACTTGATGCAATGTGGACGGTACAGCATCCATATCATGAATCCATGGTCTTCCCAAAATTATATTATAAGCCATGTCCATATCTATCACCTGGAACTTTGTGTCTTTGATAACCCTCTCTGCAAATGTAGAAAGCAGTACTTTCCCTTTTGTGATAATGCTTGAATTATCAAATCCAGACAAAATCGTGCCTTTGGTATCACCTTGTCGTTACCTTGCATTTCATTCACCGCCCTTAGAAAAATGATATTCACTGAACTACCTGGGTCAATCAAAACTTGTTTATGTTAGTATCGTGTACTAGTAGAGATATTACCAGTGCGTCATTGTGAGGAATCATCAAGCCGTCCGCATCTTCGTCATCAAATGTTATAATGTCTCCATCCAAGACTTGGCGAACTCGCTTCCGATGAGTGACTGTGACTTTTGACGTCTTTTTTGCAGCTGTATCTGTCACACCTGGTTATTACATTGACCTCGTCTCCCCTGGTTATTACATTAACCGTTCTTTTTAGAGATGGGGGTTTCGAGGGTTCTTATCTGTTCTTCATATATGGTTGTCTACCTTTCTCACTGAACAGGTCAGTTAGATAACCTTGCTTCAACAAATACTCGACTTCTCCCTGTAGTAACCTACAATCTACTATTCTATGGCCATGATCGTTTTGAAATTCACACCAGAAATTTGGATTTCTTTTTCTCGGGTCTGATCTCATTTCTTTAGGCCATCGTACCTTATCTCCCATAACTCTTAAAACAACTACCAACTCGGAGGTACTGACACTAAAACTGTAATCTCTAACCCTCTCATGTGTATTGAAGTCGTTGCCTCGTGCATCCTGTTCCTTTCTGAATCTAGACAAAGAACTCGCTTCTTTTTGCCATGATCTCGATTCAGATTTTATGTTTTCTTGTTTGGACTGAGAATCTCGACCTGCAGGACCCATGTAAGGATCGTACCTATTATTTTTTGTCCTTTTTCTGATTCTGAGCGTCTTGATCCTGCTCTTCATCAACTCTTGGATGTGCAATCATATCTTCTTCTATCTGCAGCTTCGTGGTTGTATTTGTTGTACACGTCATTCCAAGTTGTTGCTAGAAATTATCGTAAACTTTCCTTCATTCTCCTCGTGGCATTGAACTTTTCTAGTTTAGATTGCTCGCGAGTGCCATGGCTGCTCAGTTGTCAGGTACTCGTGGTGACATCATCCTTTCCCGTTGGAATCTATCCACAAACTCCTTGTGTAATTCTATGTTTCCTTGTTTTACCTTAAACATGTCTTCCATCCTTTCTTTAACTTTCGGTGCTCCCGAATGTGCTTTTATGAATGAACCTGTAAGCTCAGCAAAAGAATCAATAGAGTTTAGTTAAAACAAAATACCATATTAATGCTCCTTTCGTAAGTGTTTCACCAAATTTTTTAACCAAAACTGATTTGATTTCCTTCTTGGTTAAATCATTGCCCTTCACACCAGTTGTAAACGCGGTTACATGATCTCGAGGGTCAGTTGTTCCATCATATTTTAGAATATCAAGCATTTTAAACTTTTTAGGAATCGGCAAAGGTGTTGCACTTGGCTTAGGGCTGTTGTAAATAATATTAATATCTACCCCTTTAATCACGGGGCGTACGCCAGGTATTTGCTCTATGCGATCATTTTTCTCTTTCAATTGTTTTTGCAAAGTTAGTACCAAACTTTGTAAATTGGAATTATTTGGTATACTTGACCTTCTATCATGAGATTCATTGGGAGTTTCTCCACTCCCAGAATTGTCGAGCCCCGAGCGTAGGTTTTTTAGGGTTGCGGTATTTGCGGGTGGAGGAGTTTGTGGTGCAGTTAGCAATCCCCTAACAAAGTCTTGAAGAGCACTGTTCACGTGTTCTGCAATCTATTGCTTTAAAGCATCTTGTTCGATAGTCTGTTCGTCCCCTTGTTGATCATTCACGCGTGACGTAGATCTTTCGAGTGACCCCTCACGAGATTGTTGAGGAGATCCTTGTGGAGAGAGGAATGGTGGAGTTTCTCCCTCCTATGGGTTCAGCTGGTTATTATCGTCAACAGCTGACATAGTCGGTTGTCAGAAAAAGAATTTGGAAAGTGAAAAGATTATCAAATTTTCGGTAACAAAACCAATTTGTTTAACCAAAAAATAGATTTCTCATTCAAAATCTATATTTAGAAGAAAACGGGCTACTGATGACCAAGTTTTACTTCACTTTCACAATAATATTTACGAAAATAATAAAAACGATAGAGAAAATTGACAAAGAAAAATAAGGAATGAACGGTAGTCAATTCCTAAAATTGAGGCTAAAAGCTTTGATAAAGCAGAGAAGTATAAAATGTATTTCAATAGTACTTGCAATTTTTCCTTACAAATAAAATTTTATATCATTATATAGGATTGTACAATCATAACAATTTTCGTACATAATTTGAATTTATTATGGGCATTAATTGTATTGATTTCCCACTACGACAGATGGTTGCAACTGCATATTTATTGCTATAATTGCCTTATAATTGTTCCAATTCCCCTTCCTTATTTATTTCTGGTTCATGTATTTTTCCTTCTTTTTTATCTTTATTCATTCCGTCCTCGCCTTGTCTTTGACAACTGTCAGGCCCGGTTCTCTTCTCTGTACTGTCTCGTGGGTGCTTCACATGTGCCTTCCTCGTTCAATTAATTCTATTAATTGAGAATGTCACGTATCGCTATATCACTGCTCCATACGTCATGCTTCATCAGCATACTAACATTCCATGTGTAATACCTTTTTTCTACCCATACAACTTTCAAGACTCAAATTGCAAGCAACTCTCAGGTTAGAGGTAATTGTTAAATGAAATTTTTACCTCCTATAGCAAAGGTTAACACCTTATTTATTTTAAATAAATATCATTTAAAAAATTATATTCTATAGATATATTTTAATGTTTATAGCAAAATATCTAATTTTGGTACCTCATACCCCTAAGCCACTAAATACGATATTCAGGTACACTATTTTCTTTATCTCTGTGTTTAGATTCCTGTTCACCATTATTAACCATCGAGTTCGAAGCAACCTCACATCTAGGGCTCAAAGAATGCGATTTTGTCGAATAAACCATCGGTTTAATTATCCAACCGTTCCCGAATAATCTAACTTGACGACGAAAACAACCCACAAAAGGAGAAAAAGACGAAGAACAAGACGTAGAACTTAAATTATCACAATGAAAACTGTCACCTACAAAAGAGGTCGCTAAGCCACTCGCTACCGCCATTGAAACACAATTTTGAGAAACAATAGCGGTTATAGCGAGAGAACTCCGAAACCCAGATTTGATATTGGGATTCGAAGCAGGTGACAAATACATCTGACGTTGTTGTTGCATCTGCTGCAATAGGAGTAGCTGGAAACTAGGGTTTGTTCTTGAACAAAGACGATGGATTTTGGGGCTGAACAACTTGATTTTCTATTAATGTATTTCAATGTATTTTCAACGTATCATGTTGTATTTTAATATATTTCATTGTATTCATTGTCTTTTTTTTCATTGCAATTCAATGTATCTCGTTGTATTCTATATATTTCATTGTATTCACTATCTTTTTTTCTCATTATATTTCAATTTATCCCGCTGTATTTTATGTATTTTATTGTATTCACTGTATCGCTATATGCCATGAATGTATTTATATATTTTTTTTTAATATTATTTATGTATTCAGATGTATTATATAATTTCTCTGAAGATTGCTATATTTTTTGGGATATTTTTCGGTTGATATCTTTTTTTATAACTGAAAATACAAAATTTGTGTGTTATAATTGAGCTTGTTGAGTTATATTAGGAGTCTATTATGTTAATTGATTCACTTTCCATTTTAAAAACAGTATAATCCCCTATTTCACTCCATGAATACAGTCGAATACACTCGAATACAACAACCGATTAGCTGGTCTTCCCTGATTCACGCTTATTTTTGTTATTGTATTCATGAATACAATAGCTTAAATACATCAAATACATCTTATAACCACATAAAGGTATCTATAATCTGTAATATAGCAAATGATATCTATAGACGACTAATTACTACTAAAAGATAGTACTTTATGAAAATTTCTCTCGTTAAATTCACCTAAGCACTAGCGTCCACTAATCGGTACGCTTAGTGAAAACTAATCATATATTTTGTTTTGTATGTTAAGGATTGAAAATTCATCAATCTTTCGTTTGGTTGGAGAAACTCGAGAAAATAATCCAAGTGCAAAACTTGACCTTTCTCGTGTCTATCCTCCATCTATATGCTACCTTTATATGTTATAGAGTATAATTATTTTTACTTTTAACATAGGTATTTTACCTATAGTTACAATATTTTTAGCTTATTTTGAATTTTTAGTTGCGTTGATTGACATTATAAGTAGAATAATTCTTTGTTAGATGTTGTTACAAAATCTAACATTATTTCTTATAATTATTATTTCAATATTATGTCGATTAGTATATACATATGTATATGTGTGTGCATATGCGTGTGTTTATTTAAATTTCATTTCTCCCTTGACATTTATTATCGATATAGATAAACGAGTTTTAATCATTAATAGAATATTTGCTAGCTTGTATGTTAAAACTTGTTTAAAATATAAATAAATGATCTTTTTGAAATTTGTTATAAAAACTTCTCTATTTTTATTAATTATTTTGGTATTACCTACATTGAAATAATTTTATAAAAATTCTCATTTTCTTTATTTTTAAAATAGTATTAGAATTTTGATTGATGTTAATAAATTGTTTTTTAATCTGCTCATTCATTTCAGTATAGAACATCATTAGTTTATACACTAACTTACTCATAGATAAGTCAAACTTTAAAAAAGTTATAATTTTAAAACAAGAGAATTCGTGTATGAGGGGAGAGTGTCTATACTTTAAATTGAGGAGAAAGTTTGATCTTTAAAACAAAATTAAAATGTGTAAACTATTCTCACCCTAAACTAATAGGGAGTACTTATATGGGATAATTGCATAAAAATACAGTCCGCGTAGGTGCTTTTCACCCGCATAGCCATTATTTTAAGTTTTCATCCGTATAGCCCATTAAAGTCTTACAATATGACATCATTGTATGGATATAACTTTATAGATCTCTATGTGATTTGTTATTCTTTGCGCACAACCAACTTAAATCGATCATATACATTCTTATTGCAACTACAACAATGCAAACCAACTATAATGCAACTTGGAAAAAATTTAAATTTTCTTCTGTCCCAAGTTCTAAATATCAGAAACAAAAAAAATAAAAAAAATAAAAACAATTGCTACAAATTCGCAATTTGGCAGAGAAATCAACAAAAAATCGACTTATACATCGATTGTTCGAGAAAAAGTAAGAAAAAATTTAATTTCAGTTTTAAGTCCACATATGTTGTACATGTATAGAAAAGTATAACTTAGTATAAACTCGTATACGGAATGCATAATAATGTATTCCAGTATTTTACCAACACAGAAAAGCAAAATTAGCTTTAACTGCACATGTGAAAGACGAACTTACTTCAAAGAGAAAGACCACTACACCAAAATCAATCAGAAATAGCGAATAGAAGGAGTAATATTGTATAACACTATTTAGACACCTAATATACAACATTATACAATATTACACACTTATTATAATTTTGTATAATGCTATATAATGTTGTATACGAAAACAAAATTTCAATTTCCTTTTTCAACTGGTATGATTCTCAAAACCAATGTTAATCATGCTCAATCAACCTACTACTCTAGATTCAAGTTACTAAAAGCTTTTTCAATATTTTTAGCTTCACCCAAATAATTTCACCGATATTAATCAACACCCATTTGATTTTTTCACCAAAATACATCTTCCTCAGGTCTATTTAAAAAACGCATAAATTGAAATAGGCTTAAAATCTCAGTCGAGAACTTCAATCTTGAAGAAATTTCAACAAAAATCAATAACCCGGTTCAACTTTTTTAGTGCAGAATTTTAGTTTTCAAGAAATTTCAACAAAAATCAAGAACTCATTTCTTTCTCCCATTCTACCTCACCAAATTCATTCTCAAAAAGTTGCAAAGTAGTCTAACTGAACCAAATCTCTAGGTTGAAGCTTCTTGGACTATTATAAATTAATTTCAATAACATCCACTTGAATTTGAGCATGATTCTTTCATAAAACTTCAGATCTAAAATGCTTCTAACTCCCTCAACCTAATTTTTGGTTTGGATATTAAAATTTTGATTTCAAAATAAACTTAGGAGAGTTGGCCACTAGAGTGGAGAGAAGAATACGGCAAAATATAGAAGAGATGAGTAAAGATTGTTTGGGTTAAACATTGAAACTTTTATTTTAAGATACATACAATGGGCCTCAGCGTGTAAGATCCCAAAATATGGACTCTTTATGGTTACAGAATTGGATCGGGTGATATACAGTGTAATTGTTTCTACATTTTAAGCATAAAAAAATAATCTGACGATGTTTAAAAGAAGAAAACACTAATTCCTTTTCCCCTTCCCTCATTATAAATTTGTATACTGATAATAGGTAAATTAGACTATAATTACGCCCTAAAGAACCATATTTTTGTATAACTCTTATGGTAAAAGTGATAATAAAATGCTCTGATTAGTACTTTTCATGCTTTGCAGGCTATATCCAGTAAAAGAAGTCCGTGGAGTACTTTTGGGATCAATTACGGAGAAAAGGAGGCTAATCATACAATATCCACAAAATGCACCAAGTGAAGGAACAAAGCCAGAACTCAAACTGGTCTGCCGCTGTCTAGGTGTAACCGCGATAGGACCGCGGCAGAACACTACTGCAGATTCAGAAGGCCCTTCTGGCCGCGGTCTTGGCATAACCGCGGTAGGACCGTGGCAGGACGCGGAAAGTTCACGGACCAAAGTGTCAAATCGGGAAAACTTGGTGTAAAACCCTTATAAGATGTAGAAAATCGCCCACAAAAGAGGAGGCTTAGTTTTGAGATTACTTTTGGAAGAAGAACAAGTGTGAGAGATCACCCAAAACATCATAGTTTTCTATTCTCTTCTATTTTTATTGTAATTCTTCCATTATGAATAATCTATTGGTTTTATCTTCCATTGTCATGAGTAGCTAAATACTTTAACCTAAGGTTTTGGTGAAACCCGTTAGGGATGATGTGGCGACCCGACCCTTCGTCTCATGTGTCATTGCTCCATTTCCCCCATTTTATGATTCTTCGTGTTTCGTTATCGGTATGTGGTGTGTTAGAGTTGATTTGGATTGGTTTTGATAAGAAATGAGACACTTAGTCTCTTTAAGGAAAGCTTAAGTTGGAAAAGTCAACCGAATGTTGACTATTGAGTTAGAGGGCTCGGATGTGATTTCTAGTGATTCGATTAGCTTCGAGAAATGATTTGTGACTTAGGAGTGCGATCGGAAATTGATTTTGGAGGTCCGGTGTAGAATAAGGCTTGAATTGGCGAAGTTAGAATTTTGGCGAATTCCGGTTGATAGGTGAGATTTTGATCCGAGGGTCGGAATGGAATTTCGAGAGTTGCTGTAGATTCGTTGGGTGATTTTGGATATGCGTGCAAATTTTCAGGTCATTCGGACATCGTTTGGTTGAGTTTTTGATCGAATGCGCATTTCGAAAGTTTTGAAGAAATTTAGACTTGAATCTGATGTGAATTGATAGTTTTAGCGTTGTTTGATGTGTTTTGAGGATTGGAACAAGTTTGAATGATGTTATGAGTTATGTTGGTGCTTTTGGTTGAGGTCCCGGGGGCCTCGGGATGATTTCGGATGGCTAACGGGGAGTTTTTGGAATTTCATATAGCTGAAGGAATGCTGTTTCTGGTATTTTCGCTTCTGCGGGTCTTGTACCGCAGAAGCGGAGCCGCTTAAGCGGAGCTGTGATCGCAGAATCGGCGAGGAGATGGAAGGCAGGTTCCGCAGAAGCGAAAGAGCGGACCGCAGAAGCGATACCGCTGGTGCGAAAGTAGAACCGCAGAAGCGGATTTTGGAAATTTAATGAAGACCGCAAAAGCGAAAATCTTGCCGCAGAAGCGGTCCCGCATAAGCAAAAACTGGTCTGTTCAGAGGGGTTTTTAATTAACATTTCATCCGCGAGGGGTATGTATTCTCCTCCATTTTTGAGCAAGCCTTGAGAGATTTGAGGCGATTCTGAAGAGGGATTTGTGAGCACGTGATTTTTGCCCTAAGCAAAGTATTCCTAAAAATCCAAACAAAATAATTTTTTAGTTTTTGTTGATATTTGTGGTATATTATGTTAATTAGTTGCATAATAATTCATATTAAAAAATACAAAATATGCATATGCATTAGGAGTTTAATTTTATAATTTTAGTATTAATTCATTTTTAAACAAATTAAAGGAAAATCAAAATAGCATTTTTTTGTGTTTTAATTGAAAATTACTATAAAATAGAGATTAAATAAATTTTAGAAATTAATTAGTTTAATAATTTAATAAAATCAGAAAATAAATACAAAAATACAAAAGAAAATAAATATAAAATATAAAATAAAAAAATAAATATAAAATACAAAAGAAACAAAAATACAAAAAAAAAAAAGAAAAAAGAAAATACAATACAAAAATACAATACAATAAAATTTGGGTTAAAAATTGGATTGGTTACTAGCCCAAAAATTGGAAAATGTCCAGGCCCAAAAAAAAAAGAGTCTCACCCGGTCAGTCAGGGAATCCAAAACGACCCCGTTTAATTGCGTGAGATCTGGACCGTTGAAATAATTAATCTAACGGTTCAACACTGATCTCTTCATTAAATAAAACGACGGCGTATGGAAGAGTTAATCTTGGCGGTTCATTTGGTTAATCCAATGGATGAGATTGAATCGTCATTAAAGTTAGACGACGTCGTTTTAAGTCCCAAAGGATCTGAACCGTTGATTCATCTAATCCAACGGCCACGGATCATTAGTGGTCTTTTAATATAACAAATACACATACAACCCATATCAATTTCATTTCTTCTTCTTCCTTACCTCTCCGCCGCCCTCTTTTTCTCTCTTAGCCGCCACCGTCTCCTCCCCAGAACCCCGCCGGAACCCTACCTGCGGGAGACAACAACTAAGCCAACCGGCCCACCATTAACACCCCAGAATCTCCATAACCTCCTTATCACACCCCTGTATTCCCCTTCCCTCGAATCCCTCTGAATCATCTCGAATAAACAAAAGAGTGTCGCCGGAACCCTAATTCCGGCGAACACTACTTTACCCAAATCGCTCCAAAATCACCCTGTGACATCCCCTAACCACCCTTAGCCCATTTTTGAAATCCCTGAACCTTAAAAGTCACTGAAA